>JAJIBD010005037.1:0-85901 GCA_021461705.1 Cryptotis parvus | reverse complement strand
AACAGGATGTTCAAAGCCAATACATCAAGATCCTTCGTTAGTTGTTTTACAGATTCACCACCAGGATCTCACCGTTCTACAAGGAAGTGATCATTGATGTCAAAAGAGGGGTTCAGCAGGGTGATACCATTTCACCCAAACTCTTCAGCATCACCCTCGAAAACATCATGCGACAATTAGAATGGGAAAGAATGGGAGTAAACATAGATGGCTGGCAACTACACCACCTCTGTTTCACTGATAACATTGTTCTAATAACACCAAACATTAGAAAAGTGGCACAAATGCTGGCTGACTTTGACTGAGAATGTGGAAAGATAGGTCTACAGCTAAATCTCAACAAAACAATGTTCATGAAAAATGAACTTGTTCCAGAGGCCCCATTCACTCTCAATGGAACAATCATCTCTGAATGCAGCAGTTATGTGTACCTAGGTCAAGAACTCAACATGATGAATGACCTAGCACCCATGCTGCATAGGTAGAAGAGAGCAACATGGAATGCCTTCAAGAGCATTATCACTAAAAGGACAAAGAACCTCCTGCTCTGGGCACATCTCCTTGACTCCGACCATTCTCCCTGCATTAACATATGCCTCAGAGATCTGGGCCCTACAAAAAGCAGGGTAAGAACACTATTCGCTCTCCCAAAGAGGAATTGAAAGAGCTATGCTTGGAATATCATGCCTCACTCAAGTGAGAGAAGGAATCCAGAGTTCCGACCTCCATCTATGATTGAGAGTCAGGGACACTGTCTTGTTTGCCAAGGAACTGAAAATGAGATGGGCTGGACATGTAATGTAATTTGGAGATGACTGCTGGACTCGAGCCATTACCGACTGGATTCCATGAGACGTCAAAAGATTACATTACTGCCCACCTATACGATGGTCAGACTTCTTCAAGACCCAAAATGAACGTATTGAGGCTCTTCGGATTCCTGAAGCAAGCAGATGCCATTGGGATACACTGCTACGTGATAGGGTCAATTGGAAACATTACTGGGACCTGCTTGAGCAAATCAATGAACAATGGGATGTCAAGTGATCAAGTTATATATATATATATATATATATATACATATGTATATATATAATTTTTATGTAGATTTTCTAACTTAATTCTCTATTGTGTAAGACTTACTCTAAATGCACGTTGCACAGATTCTTTACAATGAAGATGAAAACGTAATTAAAGAAACAGAACTCCTGGACACACAGGAGAGGTGATTCCAATAATGACTTCAAGGTGAAGATAATTTTTCTTTTTTCCATTTCCTCTCTAAAATGATAAAAAGGAAATGGAAAAGCATGAACCTACAGGAAGAGAAAGGAGGACTTAGATATTAATTTTGTCTTCAACTAACTAGATGTAAATACTAAGCTCCTATACCTGTAGCTTACTTACTAAATCAACCTATTGTGTTGGTTCATAGTGAAAAAAAATGCTTGCTTCAAGAACTGACTGAGCTATAAACCATTCTTCTTGGTCAGCCAAGGATAATAAATCCTGTAGAACAACCTATCATCCGCTGAGGCAAACAGGGTGTCTGCGAGATTTAAAGTAGTTAAGAAACAGATGGAGGCACAGTACCTGTCTGGGTAGACAGACAGAAACATGATTTATACAGGGAGACTGGAGGAGAAAGTGAATTCACAGAATTCACACAGCAGAACTGACCTGAAGTTTAGCACTTGAAGGGAACTGAGGTCCTGAGTGAGTCCTCAATGTCACCCCAACACAAACCCTTTGTTTTGTCCAGAAGATCAGATTGGTGTGTATCTCCCACTTCTGCCGCTCTAAGCATGAAGACCCCAGAATTTTATTTTCTAGACCATATGTACATGGGAAGTAACAGTGCTTTAATTCCAAGTTTCCTCATCCTTATGGGCCCTTTCTAGAAGAATAAACCTGGAGACACTTCAGACCTTCTATTGGACCACTTATTCTTCAGGTGAGCTTGACTCACAGTAGGTACTCTCAGAATCCTCCAAACCAGAGGCAGATTCCCTTCCACCTCAATCCTGGCAACTTCCATACTCTATAGACCCAACCTCCTATACATTTCCACCTACCTGATACACTTGAACTTCTTGCTGTGAACCCCCTCTGTAGTTTCAGACTCCACCAAAAACCAAAAAAAATAAAATCCCCAAACAACCAAACCCCCCAGATTTTGCAACTTATCCCCCACCCTTGCCTCCTCTGCCGAAAAGTCATCCCAAGGCAGTGGTGGTGGTCAGAAATTCATAGAGGCACAAACAGTACCCAGATACAGTGAACAGCATGCTGGATCGCTGCTCAGACCATTGAACTTCCAACGTTATCACACACAAATTATTAGTATAATGAAAAAGCAAAGCAGATGGAGACTAGTCTACCTAAGTCCTCAAGATTATTTGAAATCTCAACACGTTAGCTAGAGGATAATCTTAGAACAATAATATCTTCAGTTGTAAGTGAAATAAAGAAAGCATTGGATGAGACAGTCACTCAGTTTGAAGAAAAGTTGATGCAAAACATTAAAGAGCTCATGTGTTTAGAACTAAAGAGCTGAGGAATATAGTAGCAAACCACGCTGCAAACTGAATCAATGTGCTTGGAAACAAAACAGATTACCAAAAGCAAAGGAGGCAATCAAAAGAAAATGTAAAACCTAATAAACAAACAGAGGTGTGTGCGTGATCCCTGCGTCTCCGCGGACCCAAACTGCCCCAGGGAAGAGCGGAAACTCCATCAACGGGAACCAAGGCTAACTGCCTTGGTTTCACTCTTGGAACCTTGGGCGCTGGGCTCCTGGGACCGGCTGAAAATCTCCCCCCCCCCCCCCCCCCCCGCCAGGTGTGTGGCGTGATCCCTGCATCTCCACGGACCCAAACTGCCCCAGGGAAGAGCGGAAACTCCATCAACGGGAACCAAGGCTAACTGCCTTGGTTTCACTCTGGAACCTTGGGCGCTGGGCTCCTGGGACCGGCTGAAAATCTCCCCCGCCAGGTGTGTGCGTGATCCCTGCGTCTCCGCGGAACCAAACTGCCCCAGGGAAGAGCGGAAACTCCATCAACGGGAACCAAGGCTAACTGCCTTGGTTTCACCGCGGAACCTTGGGCCCTGCTCTTCCGTAATCATCCCAAAACTCAAAACCCGCCGGAGGCGAACCTTTTACTACCTATCTTGCATGAGGTACCACTGAACCTTGGTTCCTACATCCTTGCTACCCACCCAAACTCCGCAAACAGACCAGACACCTACTAACTGTACTATCCTGTCATCCAAGACCCCACATTTGCAACCTACAATAGTCAAAATGGTAAGGCAACGCAAAGTTCCATCCAGCTCTGTGAGTGAAGTCACTAGTCCAGATGAGCCAAGCAATACCAATGAGTTATATAACCTCTCTGATAAGGAATTTCGGAAAGAAATGTTAAGGAGTCATAAGGAATTCAAAGAAGCAATGGAATGCAAACTCAATAAAATACAAGAGGACATGATAGAAGAAGTGAGGAAAATGCAAATGGAAATGACATATATTAAAAATGAGGTAAATGAAATGAAAAACACAGTGGAAAGCCAGCATAGCAGAATAATAGCTACTGAAGAAAGAATTAGTGATCTCAAGACGCGTTCCAAAGATTCTCTACACAACACCAGAAGATAGAAAAAAAGACTCACAATTACCGAACAGACAACAAGAGATAATCGGGATGAAGCCAGAAGAAACAACATACGGATCATTGGGGTCCCAGAAGGCCAAGAAGAAAACCCTGATGAAGAAGAAACTGTCAAAGCCATCATTGCTGAGAAGTTCCCGGAACTAAAAAAACACTTGCCTCAAGATCCAGGAGGCCCGTAGGATACCTAGCTAAAAGAAAACCCAACAAGAATACTCCAAGACACATCTTAATTAAAATGACAAAAACTACAGATAGAGATAGAATACTGAAAGCAGCAAGATCAAAGAAGAAAATCACGTACAAAGGAACATCTCTAAGATTTACAGCAGACTTCTCTGATGAAACACTCCGAGCAAGAAAACAATTGTGGGATATTGTGAAAAGGCTGAATGAACTGCAGGCCTCACCAAGAATTCTTTACCCGGCTAGACTCACATTCAGATATGAAGGAAAGATACACAACTTCATGGATAAGCAACAACTCAGGAACTTCATGGACTCAAAACCAACCTTAAAAGAAGGACTGAAGGGTCTACTGTAATACGACCAAACCCATAAGCACAACAAGCAAAAACAGAAAGATGGCACAAAAATCCGATGACAATAATCTCTCTCAATGTCAATGGTCTAAATGCACCAATTAAGAGACACAGAGTAACAAAATGGATTAAAAAATTGAACCCAACATTCTACTGTCTACAATAAACACATCTGAATAATCAGAACAAACACAGACTCAAAGTCAAAGGTTGGAAGACCATTCTCCATGCAAACAATTCCTCCAAAAAGGCTGGTGTGGCCATATTAGTATCAGATAATATAGACTTCAGGCTGAAAAAAGGTTAGAAGGGACAACGAAGGCCATTTCTTATTACTTAAGGGGTATGTACACCAGGAAGAAATTACACTACTAAACATATATGCACCCAACGAGGGGCCAGCAAAATACATAAAACAACTGCTAAGAGACCTCAAAGAAGACATTAACAGTAGCACAATAATAGTTGGAGACTTCAACACTGCTCTATCAACGATGGATAGATCAACAAGACTGAAACTCACCAAGGAAATATTGGCTCTGAAGGAAGAAATGGAATAAAGAGAGCTAGTAGATATATACAGGGCTTTTCATGCCAAAAAAAGCTGAATACACATTTTTCTCTAGTGCACATGGAACATTCTCCAAGATAGACCACATGCTGAGCCACAAAGCATACCTCAATAAAATAAAAAAGATAGAAATTGTGTCAGCTATCTTTTCAGACCATGATGCACTGAAAATGGAAGTTAACCGTACACAGAAACAGGGAGTCAAACCAAACACCTGGAAACTGAACAGCTCACTGCTGAACAACAAATGGGTCATAGAAGAAATCAAACAGGAAATCCAAAGATTTCTGGAAATAAATGAAAATGAAGATACCAATTATAAGAACTTGTGGGACACGGCAAAAAGCCGTGTTAAGAGGGAAGTTTATAGCTCTGCAGGCATTCATCAGGAAACAAGAAAGGGCCCACATAAATAACCTGACTACACAGCTGAAGACATTAGAAAAAGACCAACAAAAGGAGCCCAACCCAGGCAGAAAAAAGGAAATAATAAAACTTAGAGAGGAAATCAATGAGTTGGAAACCAAAAAAAACAATCCAAAAGATTAATGAAACCAAGAGCTGGTTTTTTGAAAAAAATAAACAAGATTGACAAACCATTGGCAAGACTTGTAAGGACAGGGAAAGAGAGAACCCAAATAAACAGAATCAGAAATAAAAAGGGTGACATCACAACAGAAACCACAGAAATCCAAAAGATCATCAGAGATTACTTTGAGAGCCTGTATGCCATGAAACATGAGAATCTAGAAGAAATGGATCAATTCCTGAAGTCCTATAACCTCCCACGGCTGAAACAAGAAGACCTCCAATACCTGAATAAGCCTATCACCATTGAGGAAATAGAAACAGTAATTAAAACACTTCCCAAACACAAAAGCCCAGGTCCAGACGGATTCCCTAGTGAACTCTACCAAACCTTTAAGGAGGACCTACTGCCAGTCCTGTTCAAGCTCTTCCAGGAAATAGAAGAAACAGAAACACTCCCAAACAGCTTCTACGAGGCACATATCACCCTGATACCCAAAGCAGGGAGAGACAACACAAAAGAAAGAAAACTACAGACCAATATCCCTGATGAACACGGATGCTAAGATCTTCAACAAAATACTAGCAAACAGAATCCAAAGACTCATCAAGAAGATTATACATCATGACCAAGTAGGATTCATCCCGGTATGCAAGGATGGTTCAACATTCGCAAGTCAATCAACATAATACATCATATCAATAAGAGAAAAAATAAAAACCATATGATCCTATCAATAGATGCAGAGATAGCATTTGACAAGATCCAACACCCGTTCATGATTAAAACCCTCCAGAAAATGGGAATTGAAGGGACTTTCCTCAAGATAGTTACAGCCATCTACCAAAAGCCCACAGCGAGCATCATTCTCAATGGGGAAAAGTTGAAAGCCTTTCCCCTGAGATCAGGGACAAGACAAGGTTGCCCACTCTCACCTCTTTTATTCAATATAGTACTGGAAGTACTTGCGATAGCAATCAGAGAAGAAAAAGGACATCAAGGGCATCCAGATAGGCAAGGAAGAAGTCAAGCTATCATTATTTGCAGATGACATGATATTATACCTTGAGAACCCTAAACTCTCTACCAAAAAACTCCTAGAAACAATAGACGCATATAGTAGAGTGGCAGGATAAAAAATCAACACGCAAAAGTCGGTGGCTTTCCTATATACAAATAACGAAAAGAGAAGAAAGGGATATTAAGGAAACAATTCCATTCACAATTGTGCCACAGAAAATCAAATACCTAGGAATCAACTTACCCAAGTGTGTAAAGGACCTGTACAAAGAAAACTACAAGACACTGCTCCAAGAGATAAAAGAGGACACAAGGAAATGGAAACACATTCCCTGCTCATGGATGGGGAGAATCAACATTGTCAAAATGGTAATACTCCCTAGAGCTCTATACAGATTCAATGCAGTCCCTATGAGGATACCCATGACATTCTTCAAAGAAATTGACCAAACAATCCTGAAATTTGTATGGAACGATAAACCCCCAAGGATAGCTAAAGCAATCCTCGGGAAAAAAGAAGATGGGAGGCATCACCTTACCCAACTTCAAACTGTACTACAAGGCAGTAGTAATTAAAACAGCATGGTATTGGAATAAAAACAGACCCGTGGACCTATGGAATAGAATTGAGTATCCTGACGCCCAACCTCAAACACATGATCATTTAATCTTTGATAAAGGTGCAACGAGTCTAAAATGGAGTAAGGAAAGCCTCTTCAATAAGTGGTGTTGGGAAAACTTTGCAGCGACATGTAAAAAAAATGAATTTGGACCTGTGTCTAACACCATGCACAAAAATCAGATCAAAGTGGATTAAAGATCTCAATATCAGACTTGAATCCATAAAGTACATTGAAGAAAATATAGGAAAAACCCTCCATGACATTGAAGCTAAAGGCATCTTCAAAGATGAAACATCTCTAACAAAGCAACTAGGAAGAAAAGATAAATATATGGGACTACATGAAACTAAAAAGCTTCTGCACCTCAAAAGAAACAGTGACTAAGATACAAAATCAGTCCACAGAATGGGAAAGAATATTCACCCAATACTCATCTGATAAGGGAGTTAATATCCAGGATATATCAGGCACTGGTAGAACTTTACAAGAAGAAAACAAACAACCCCATCAAAAAATGGGGAGAAGAAATGAACAGAAACTTCAGCAAGGAAGAAATTCAAATGGCCAAAAAACATATGAAAAAAATGCTCATCATCACTAATCATCAGAGAGATGCAAATCAAAACAACAATGAGATACCACTTTACACCACAGAGACTGGCACATATTCAAAAGAACAAGAACAACAAGTGCTGGCGTGGGTGTGGGGAAAAGGGGACACTCATCCATTGTTGGTGGGAATGCCGGCTGGTACAGCCTTTCTGGAAAACAATATGGACATTCCTCCAAAGACTAGAAATTGAACTCCCATTTGACCCAGCCATACCACTCCTGGGAGTCTACTCTGGGAAACCAAAAATACGCAGCGGAAACACCATCCCTACTTTTATGTTCATAGCAGCATTATTCACAATAGCCAGAATCTGGAAGCAACCCGAGTGCCCGAAAATAGATGACTGGATAAAAAAGCTTTGGTACATCTACACAATGGAATACTATGCAGCTGTTAGGAAAAATGAAGTTATAAAATTTGCCTACAAATGGATGGACATGGAGAAGATTATGTTGGAGCGAAATTAGCCAGAAGGAGAGAGACAGTTACAGAATGACTGCATTTATCTGCATAACATAAATATATAGGTACATATTATTATACCAATATCCAAGGTCAAGTGAAACATACATCAGGAGGTCCTGTCAAAGGTGGAAATGATCACAAACGTGTAGGTTTCAGAGGCTAGGTAAGACAGAAAATGGAACAGTGTGCTAACAATTGTGAGGGTACTAATGCCAACCTAGAACTGAGCATTAAATAGAGGCAAAAGGATACACATGACAACCCTTTAATGTATGTTCTGTAATCCATAGTCTGGAGAGGAAGGAAAAGAGAAAGATAGAGAAATGGAAAGAAATAAAGAACCTGCCATGGAGGAGGGCTGGGGGAGGGGGAGGGAACCGGGGACGTTGGTGGTGGGAGATGGGCACTGGTGGCGGGATGGGTGCTGCTACACTGTATGACCAAAACCCAAATATGAACTTTTAATTGTATATCTTTGTAATTGTAAAAATAAAAAAAAAAAAAAAAAACAAACAAACAAAACCTGAAGAAAATATTAAAAATTTAGTGGATTACATACAAAAAAAAAGAATAATCTCCACAACTCAGGAAATAGAGGTAAAGTAAAAGGGAACAATGTCTAGAAGAGAGGTAGCAGCTGAGCCCTTTCCCAGCCTGAGGAGGAGACCTGTGCATACAGACATGGCCAGGAGGATCAGAGTGACAAATAAAACAAACACAAACAGAACAACAAGAAACTTTGTTGTTAACATGACAAGAAACAAAAAAGAAAAACAGATTAAAGCATCAAGAGAAACCAAAATCTCAAGAACAAGGAAACAACAAAAAAATCCACCTTTAAGATCTCTCATAAAAACCATATGTATAAGCAAGTGGGGAAGAGGAACGGTATGGTCAAATATGAGTGAAAGAAACCTTCAACCTAGAGTCCTTTACTCTGCTAGTTTTAAGGGACAGATAAAAACATTCTCAGGTAAGCAAGAATAGATGACATTTGCTGCTTAGAAACAAACTTTGGGAGGAATTCTGAGCTGGCCTATGAAATGCTAAATTTTCAGACCAGAGAGGTCAAAAGACACACAAGCTAGCATGCAGGAACCCTGGGTGAATCTCTTATGTTGCATTGAACCCCACATACCACTGGGAGAGACTCAAGACTCTATACTAGACACCAGAACAAAGACTCTATCCCATACCCCTAGCCCTAAGCACCACCAGAAGAGGTCCAAAATCTGCAGACAAACAAAATATTGTATCCACCCGGATGTCTGTGTTCCAGAGGTTGCTTCAGCTTAACCCTTGTATCTTCAGTCAAGAAAATAGCAGAGTCAAGAAAATAGCAGTGGTTCCTGGTTGTCTGGCAATGGATACAGCATACTTCACTTTTAAGATGATATCGGCTTCTGTGATAAAATATTTCTATCTCATATAAGCTAAAAGAAAAATTTTGCATGTATACAAATAGTTTTATTTGTATGTGACAGGTATGTATGTGCATATCAATATTATTAAATAAGATGCTAGCATATAAGTGAAGAGTATTTATAAAATTCTAACTATAGTCACCCTATAAGCATAGTGGCATTCTAACACTCATTTCTTTCTATGTGATATTCCTGTTGTCATGCTAGTTTGACTGACTATTTTTCACTTTTTTTCTAATACACACTTCATCCAAAGTCCAATTGGATAGTTTTAATCAAAACTTGACTTTAATTAGAACAGCCAGTTTCAATTTGTTAATATTTTAAAGACGTGACGTCTTCCTTTAACAATTAAAGTAATAAAACTTAATAGGGAACATAGAGATATGTTTAGAAAAATTGTAATGAAATACAAGACTAACTTGAAAAATTTTATACTTAGAGTCTATGTATTGTACAACAAACTACTGAAGAATATTAAAATTCACAAGAGGGTGAAAAGTTTGGACAAAGATGAAACAGAACAGAAATAAACATGATCATAATCCATTTGTAATGCAGTTGTGTGTCTCTGTGCAGTTAAGAAAGTCACTTCCCCAGGTTATTACTAAGAACACCATGTTTTTGAAGTCAAATGTGATGTCAGATTATTTAGTTTTTCTCTGAACTGCCCCTGGGACTTTGAATTACCAGTAGTAGTCTCCACCTTATTATGTAATTTTCCCTTCACATTCACATCGAGTAAAAAGACTCAATTCTTACCAATTTTTTTAAATGAAGCAAAGTAATTTTTATTTAATGAAACTTGCTCAAAGAGAGGTAAGAGGAGAGAAAGAGAGGAAATAAGTGTTCAGAAGGGAGCACAGGCTTCTCCAGTGTGGAAATAAGCAAGCATAGAAGAGAAAGTGGGTCACACGTAGAGAGTTGAGAGCAAGCCCCATTCGTGCTCATCTAAATCAAAGCTCATATGTGAAAACAACAGCAGGGCAGTGCTGGAGGCGTTTTTGCCTCTCAGTGGTGGGTGTGGGGAAGTAGCATTGCACGAAGAATAGAACAATAATATGGGAACCACTGGAAGTCACGTTATCTCAATACAAATGGAATGATGGAGATTTCTACAGCTAGAATTTATATTTCTAAAACTTAAAAAATTTACTTACTCCTTTTTGTTACCATATCCAGATGTTAATTTATAAAGATGAAACTTACATAATGTGATGCAAGTTTATTTAAAAAATGTTTTTAATTTAGAAAAGAGTAAACCTGGAAAGGGTTATATGTTTATATGGCCACATTACTTTTTAATATTTACAAAGTAGAAATATTTTAGACATGGTTATTTAAGAATGTCGTCTTTTTCTAATTCAAATTCCTCTCTACCATACTCTTTCTCATTCTAGACAATTTTAAAGAGGAGATGGACAATTTTTTGGGATAAGAGTAAGGGCAAATGGAGTTCAAGAATATTCAGTTTATCTTTGTATTAGACATATTTGTATCCACAGGGACATATTTATGTTGCTTTCAAGCATTTCTGTTTGTGAAATTTTAATTGTGATTCCAATGTAGAAAGGTTAACTATTATGTAACTGTAAGTTTTTGTACCCCCTAAATAGGCACTGTATCCCAATGGTATTGGGATAAAAAAAAATTATACAATGGTGTGTATATGTTCTACATAGAATAACTAGAGAGGGGAAAATAATCATATTAGCATATGAAAAGTGATTCTCACCATAAGATTCAAAATAATATGAGAAAATTTTGGTTCTGTGATACTAAAGGAAAATTCCAACTGTCAACACTAGTTGATCACTTGATCACTTGAATCCCGTTATTCCTCAATTTGCTCGAGCAGGCACAGTAACATTTCCATTGGACCCTATCACGTGCCAGTGTAGCCCAATGGCATCTGGTTGATTAAGGAATATGAAGAGCCTCAAACCGTTCTTTCAGGGTCTTGACAAGGAAGTCTGACTATCTTGTAGGTGGGCGGCCACATGATCTTTTGACATCCCGTGGGATCCAGTCGGTAATGGCTCTAGTCCAGCGGTTGTCTCCAAATCGCATGACATGTACAGCCCATCTGATTTTCGATGCCTTGGAAAACGAGACAGCATCCCTGATTCTGGAATAGTGACGGAGGTTTGAACTCCGGATTCCTTCTCTCACTTGAGTGAGGTGTGATATTCCAAGCATAGCTCTTTCGATTCCTCTCTGAGAGACCCGAATAGCATTCTCATCCTGCTTTCGTAGGGCACAGGTCTCTGAGGCGTATGTTAATGCAGGGAGAACAGTGGAGTCAAAGAGATGTGCCTGGAGCCGGAGGTTCTTTGTCCTTTTAGCTATTTCTTCGATGCCTTTGAAGGCATTCCATGCCACTCTCTTCCTCCTGCGCAGCTCAGGTTTTAGGTCGTTCATCATGTTGACTTCTCGACCTAGGTACACATAACTGCTGCATTCAGAGATGTCTGTTCCATTGAGAGTGAATGGGGCCTCTGGAACTAGTTCATTCTTCATGAACATAGTTTTCTTCATTCAGATGTAGACCTATCTTTCCACATTCTAGGTCGAAGTCAGCCAGCATTTGTGCTGCTTGGCTAATGTTTGGTGTTACTAGAACGATGACATCAGTGAAGCAGAGGTTGTGTAGTTGCTGACCATCTATCTTCATTCCCATTCCTTCCCATTCTAATTGTTGCATGATGTTCTCAAGGGTAGCGCTGAATAGTTTCGGTGAAATGGTATCACCCTGTCAAACCCCTCTTTTGACATCAATGATCACTTCTTTGTAGAATGGTGAGATCCTGGTGGTGAATCCGTAATACAGCTCACGAAGGATCTTGATGTATTGCGTTTGAAAGTCTGTTTGACTAGGGCTTTGATGACCGCTTCAGTATCCACAGAATCAAAGGCTTTCTATAAATCAATGAACGTGAGACAGAGAGGCATCTTGTACTCCCTACAAACCTCAATGAGCTTGGTTACTGTGTGGATATGGTCGATTGTGCTGAACCTTTCTGGAAGCCTGCTTGCTCGCATGGTTGTCCTTCATCTAGTGTTCTGCTAATCCTGTTCAGTATGACTCATGTAAACAGCTTGTAGACAACGGACAACAGGTAGATGGGGCGATAGTTGCCAATGTCGTGAATGTCTCCCTTCTTGAACAGTAGAACTGTCCTGCTGGTTTTCCATTGGGAGGGTACCTTTCATTCAGACAGGTAGCGTGTGAAGAGCCGAGCTAGTGTATTAATGATACCAATGGCAGATTCTTCAGGTGTTCAGGTCTGACTTTGTCTGGGCCTGGTGCTGTTCCCTTCTTTTCCGACGCGATGGCATGTCGGATTTCAGAAGGGAGAATGTTGGGAATGACATATCCATCCTGTGGAATTTGGTATGTGGGCAGATGGATGTGGCTATCAAAGAGATTTGAGTAGAAGTCATGGATAATCTTTTCCATTGCATTTCTGGAAGATGTCATAGATCCATCAGGGCATCGGAGGGCAGTCACCTTGGTCTTATAGTTGGTGAAGGACAGGTGGGCGGTGCGAATGCTTTTCCCGGCTTCTGCTGCATCTTCCAGTATTCCATTGTATGTGGATGTTGGTGCGTAGACAATGAAGATAGAAATTGCTGGCAGTGGGCCACATCTCTTCAAGTGTAATCGTCCCTATCCGGTTTGTTAGGCATTCAAATGAATCAATGTTCACAGCCATGTTTGTGTTGACATTTGTGTTGACAAGGACACCAACGCCACTGACGCCTCTTTTTTGTTGCATGTTCCAAGGAACAATTCTTCTCTGGTGTCAAATTCAGCATGATGCGACTGATGCCTCCTCGTCTCAGTCAGACCAATGATGTCGCACTTGATCTTTTGCGCTTGTACCATCAGATCCTCAATATATGCTTCCGATGCCAGTGTACATGCATTGAAAGTACAGACAATCATTGTAGTCCTTCTTCATTTTGGCAGCCTAGAATGGCCGTGAAATTTTATCAGACACTGCTTGTTTGCCTTTCTTACTGCTGCCGTATTAAGGGGTTCTTTCGGGTCAGGAAAATCAACATTTTTGTTACTGGTTTTGGCATATCGAACACGCATTGGACAGCTTGCCAGGCTCTGCCGTGCGGGCGCTATACTCTCATTACTTTTTGGGGCTCTCTCAGAGGGATGGGTAGAATATTCAGAGCAATTTGAGGGTAAATTGCGCAGCACAGAGCTGCCGCGCATAATGGGGAAAGCTGGTTTCTGCTCTGCCGGGTGTATATTTATGTGTCTGTGGTCAAGCATTTCTGGGCTTGAAGTACTCTCCTCTGAAGGGCGGGTCTCTGCAGGGTGGGTCCTTGTAGGCTGGGTTTCTGAAAAGCCGGCTTGTCTACACTAGTTACTGTCCAAAAAAAACCATTTCCAACTATTATTGTCATACTTGCCCCTTTTCTATCTGAACTGCCCATCTCCCCACACACTCATGGCAATCCACCAGCCATTGACACTTTTCTCTCCTGGCCTTGGATATTAGTACCATATTATTTTTTTTAAATCAAGTAACGGGATATACCTGATAACCTTTTAGTATCTAAGTGCCCAAAAAGAAAGCAAGGGGAGAGAGACAGAGAGAAATAGAGAGAGAGAAATAAAGAGAGAGAGAGAATGAATGAATCAGACAGACAGAGAAGTGCCTGCCATAGGAGAAATGTACACTGGTAAAGGGACCGTTGCTGAAACATTGTATGACTGTAACCCAATCATGAGCTACTCTGTAACTGTGTTTCTCACTGCCATTTAATTAAGAAGTAAATTAATAAAAAAATAAAGTGAAAATTCGCCCTTGTCAGAAATATACTTAATAATTCTATGTGTACAATTTTAATGTGCATATACATTTATATCAACCACATAAAAAAGAATAATGTGTGTTGACACAAAAACATTCAAACTCCAAGTTTCGAGATTCCTCATCTTAATATTCCACTTCTGAGACCTAGGAGGCCTACAGTATATCTGCATAGCCATGTTAAAAATGTTTATGGCTTATTTTACACAATATGTGTAAAAATATGTAATACGGGCATTTTAATGGATCAAATTGACTCTCAGGTAAAATGGCCTAACACAATTAATCCTCTAGAATCAAAACTAATATTCGATTAAGACATAATATTTATATTTTTATTTGAACCTGGGAGAAAATCTAGATAAAAAAGTTTTAAGGCGTATGAGCCATATAAAGGAATGGAAACAAAAGTGATAACAATGAAACTGAAATGAAAGAACTGATTCTGAGAAAACGGAGCAACTTGGAGTAAGTCATTTTGATGCTGGCATCAATTTTCTCATATTTTAATATTCCTCCTCTATTAATTCAAATTTTCCCAATTTAAATGTTCTCTTGCCAGGCTCTGCCATGTGGGCGCTATATTCTCATTACTTTGTGGGGCTCTCTCAGAGGGGTGGGTTGAATATTTATGGTAATTTGGAGGTAAAATGCATGGCTGCACAGCGGCCGCGCGCAACAGGGAAAGCTGGTTTCTGCTCTGATGCGTGTTCGATATGCCAAATCCAGTAACAGAAATGTTTATTTTCCTGACCTCGAAAGAGCCCTTAATACGGCAGCAGTAAGAAAGGCAAAAAAAGCAGTGCCTGATAAAATTTCATGGCCATCCTAGGCTGCCAAAATGAAGGACTAAAATGACTGTCTGTACTTTCAATGCACGTACACTGGCATCGGAATTATATATTGAGGATCTGATGCTGCAAGCAAAACACATCAAGTACGACATCATTGGTCTGACTGAGACGAAGAGGCGCCAGTTGCATCATGCTGTATTTGACACCGGAGAAGAATTGTTCCTTGGAACATGTGACAAAAGAGGCATTGGTGGCGTTGGTGTCCTTGTCAACATGAACATGGCCGTAAACATTGATTCATTTGAATGCCTAACAAACAGAATAGGACGATTACACTTGAAGAGATGTGGCCCACTGCCAGCAATTTCTATATTCATTGTCTACACACCAACATCCACATACAAAGAAGATGAAGTTGAGAAATTCTACATGGAATTGGAGGAGGTCTATAAAAAAATCGCAGCTTCTACAAGATCATAGTCGGTGATTTTAATGGCAAGATAGGACCGAGAAGATCGGCTGAAGAACTCCACATCGGGACCCAGGGCCTAGAATGGAACGAACAGGGTGAGAGACTATCTGAATTCATCATGTCCACCAAGACCATTCATGGGAACTCACAGTTCCAGAAAGCTGAAGCGAAACGTTGGACATGGGAATCTCCTGGCAGACAATTCCACAATAAAATTGACCACATCATCTTCAATCGACAGTTTTGTCTGACCGATGTAGCTGTTGTCCCCAAATTCCAACCAGGATCGGACCACCGTCTCCTTCGTGCAAAATTCTACTTCCCGCAACGGGGAGAAAAGGCTGCAAAGTTTAAGAAGAGAACTCCCAGAATGACCACCAACTGGGAACTCTTTGGCACCATTGCAGCAACATGGGAAGCTACCATCATTGATGACATCGATGAAGAATACAACCGACTAGTTCAGCACCTCCATGATTGTGCGAAGAATGCCAAGAGAGAGAAAGACACAAAAGGATGCCTGTCTTCAGAAACTCTCAAGCTCATTCGCCAACGTGGCAAGGCGCGAGCCTCAGGGGACCAAATGCTAACATCCAAGCTTGCTAAACGGTGCAGAGAAGCGATAAAAGAAGACCTCAAAGACAGAAGAGCTGAAATACTGGAAGATGCAGCAGAAGCAAGGAAAAGTATTCGCACTGCCCGCCTGTCCTTTGCCAACTATAAGACCAAGATGACTGCCCTCCGACGCCCTGATGGATCTATCATATCTTCCAGAAAGGCTATGGAGAAGATTATCCATGACTTCTACTCAAATCTCTTTGATAGCCACATCCACCTGCCCACATACCAAATTCCACAGGATGGATATGTCATTCCCAACGTTCTCCCTTCTGAAATCCAACATGCCATCTCGTCGGTAAAGAAGGGAACAGCACCAGGCCCAGACAAAGTCAGACCTGAACACCTGAAGAATCTGCCATCGGTACTCATCAATACACTAGCTCGGCTCTTCACACGCTACCTGTCTGAATGCAAGGTGCCCTCCCAATGGAAAACCAGCAGGACAGTACTACTGTTCAAGAAGGGAGACATTTACGACATCGGCAACTATCGCCCCATCTGCCTATTGTCTGTCATATACAAGCTGTTTACACGAGTCATCCTGAACAGGATTAGCAGAACACTAAACTATATGAAGGACAACCATGCGAGCAAGCAGACTTACAAAAGGATTCAGAACAATCGACCATATCCACACGGTAACCAAGCTCATTGAGGTTTGTAGGGAATACAAGATGCTGCTCTGTCTCACGTTCATTGATTTACAGAAAGACTTTGATTCTGTGGAGACTGAAGCAGTCATCGAAACCCTAGCCAAACAGGGTGTTCAAACCCAATACATCAAAAATCCTTCGTGAGCTGTATTACGGATTCACCACCAGAATCTCACCATACTACAAAGAAGTGATCATTAATGTGAAAAGAGGGGTTCAGCAGGGTGATACCATTTCACCAAAACTCTTCAGCGCCACCCTCGAGAACATCATGCAACAATTAGAATGGGAAGGAATTGGAGTGAAGATAGATGGTCGGCAACTACACCACCTCCGCTTCGCTGATGACATTGTTCTAATAACACTAAACATTAGCCAAGCGGCACAAATGCTGGCTGACTTTGACTGAGAATGTGGAAAGATAGGTCTACAGCTGAATCTAAAGAAAACTATGTTCATGAAGAATGAACTAGTTCCAGAGGCCCCATTCACTCTCAATGGAACAAACATCTCTGAATGCAGCAGTTATTTATACCTAGGTCGAGAAATCAACATGATGAACGACCTAAAACCTGAGCTGCGCAGGAGGAAGAGAGTGGCATGGAATGCCTTCAAAGGCATCAAAGAAATAGCTAAAAGGACATAGAACCTCCGGCTCCGGGCACATCTCTTTGACTCCACTGTTCTCCCTGCATTAACATACGCCTCAGAGACCTGGGCCCTACGAAAGCAGGATGAGAATGCTATTTGGGTCTCCCAGAGAGGAATCCAAAGAGCTATGCTTGGAATATCACACCTCACTCAAGTGAGAGAAGGAATCCGGAGTTCTGACCTCCGTCACTATTCCAGAATCAGGGATGCTGTCTCGTTTGCTAAGGCATCGAAAATCAGATGGGCTGGACATGTCATGCGATTTGGAGACGACTGCTGGACTAGAGCCATTACCGACTGGATCCCACGGGATGTCAAAAGATCACGTGGCCGCCCACCTACAAGATGGTCAGACTTCCTTGTAAAGACCCTGAAGGAACAGTTTGAGGCTCTTCATATTCCTGAATCAACCAGATGCCATTGGGCTACTTTGGCACGTGATAGGGTCCAATGGAAATGTTACTGGCGCCCGATCAAGCAAATCGATGAACAACGGGATTCAAGTGATCAAGTGATGAAATGTTCTCTTATTCAAAATTTGAGCAATGTTTTGATAAATAAAATTACAGAATTATTTTCTGTTTACATCTTATGACTAAGCTGGTATCATTCTTATTTTCTACCGTAATATCTCCCTTTCACTTATTTTGTTGTGCTTTGTCCTCTTCTGATTTCTCAAGTGACCTCTCTGATTAGACGGTCCTTTCCCTGCTGGCCTCCTGTGCCAACTCTCATCTGAACACACTGGATGACTTACTTCTGCTCTTCAGCGGCCACGCTAAGCCCTTTCTTTCCTGTGCTCTTGAGCCTAATATATTACTTTCTAAATTCCATATTTTCCTCTTGCTTGGGTTAGTACTTATTTAAATTAGAATTTATTCAACTTCTTAAGAAGGGTAGAAGAGAATTAAATGTCCTGAGTTCCAACACGTCAGGAAATGTCATTTCCTGCCTTCACACTTTATTAACAATTGGCTGCTATTGCATTCCAAGATGAAAATCATGCTCTCCCGGAGTTTTGGAGTCATTGCTCCACTATTGGTTAAGATCCAGTGGACTTAAAGACTTTGTGGCAGAGTCCAATTTGAATTCATTACACAAATATACATTGATCACCTGAAATATAATAGACACTACTTGAATTACAACAATATGAAAAAGAGCAAATATCTGACAACTATTGCACTTACATTAGAGTTTGAAAACACAGCAAAAAAAAATTGAAAACCCAAGTAATAAATTAGCTAGTTCTGGCTATGGGGAGGCTGTGATGGAAATAAAATGGTGGAGTACCGCCTCTGAAGATGAGAGGGGAAAGGCAGTGTGCACTGAAACCTGGAGTGAGTGTGCTGCTCAGGGGTGGGTCTAGGAAAGAGAAAACACAGCCTAGAGAAAGAAGTAGCTTGGCTTGTTTGAAGCGGCCACAGTGACAAGGAAACGAAGACAAGTGACTGCACAAAGTAGGTCTGCTCCTGGCCTCACTTCATAAAGATTCTTACCAAACATAAAGTGATGCAGTGATTGACCCAAGTTTTCACAACATCATTATTCTCTATAGAATACTGACTCTAGACTAGAAGCCAGGAAACCAGTTATGAGGGTATTTCTCATTCTAGTTTCTCAGAGGTGACAGTGGCCCGAGGTGAGATGGTAGCAGGTGTGAGTAGTGACAAGATTTCAAATATATTTGAGAAGCAAATCCAACAATAACTCCTGCGATAGCTTGTGATATAAAGGGAAATGGGAGAACTAAAAGCAGTCTTCAAATAAATGACATTATTTTTATTATTTTTTAAATGTCCAAAGAAAATAAGATGAAATATAAATCTATTTAATAATTCTGGGTTGCACATATTTATTAAATACCTTTCAGATCTCTATGAAATAATCCTTTTGAAAATAAGAAAGGAAGGAAGGAAGGAAGAAAAGAAGGAAGGAAGGAAGGAAGGAAGGAAGGAAGGAAGGAAGGAAGGAAGGAAGGAAGGAAGGAAGGAAGGGGTCCCAAGACTGTCTTTTATTATTTTTTTATTCTATTATACTACCGTGAGATATACAATTACAAGGAGGTTCATGATTGGGCTTCAGTCATATATCAAGCCTGAATTTCTTAAGATTTATTGAGTTGGGGCAGATAGAGGTTTTGTCTAACCTGAAGCTCTGACAACTACAAAGCTATTTTATAACTTGTAGTTGTGAGAAGAATGTCAAAACATCCACACAAATTTACTATGAAAAAAGACTATAACAACAATAAAAGAACTTACAACAAACTGTGCATTCGAAAAAGCTAAAAATTTCTCTGAAGTTCACAAAAATCAAGTATGACAGTGTGTTAATTCACATTATTTCACTTTCTCGCTTTTCTGACTACAGACTGATTGCATAAAAACTTTATACAGAAGTTTAGAAAAATAATTGCTCATATTTGTTGAACATAAAAATCTCAATAGTTTAAGAGATTTATATTCAGTTTCACAATTCATTGGCAATATCTTGTAAATTAAGATTGCACAGTTCTGGGAGCCTCTATTGCTGTTTTCCTACTATTGCTAAGAGATGCCAGGGCATTTCAAGGCACATGTATAATAACTAAGTTTTAATAATATTTAAATGGATGGCATTCATTAAATCAGTTTGTCATCAGTGTCTTCATCATGGTGACATATTATGAGCTTCAAATTATCTTTATAATGTCGGTATTTCATGTAGAATTTCCAGAAAATGAATTTTTCCAATGTATTCATATAATTATTATTTCTATAATAATTGATTCATCAAAATATCAAAAAGATTACCCAGTATTTCTATTCAATATTTTTTCTTTATGTTAATGTATTACGGCTTTAGTATATACTGAAAATTACTTACTCCAATTTAGTATATACTGAAAATTGCTTACTCCAAGTTGCCCCAATTTCTCAGAATCAGTTCTTTTATTTCCGTTTCATGGTTGTCACTTTTGTTCCCACTCCTTTATAGGACTCATACTCCTTAAAACTAGATTTTCTCCCAGGTTCAAATAAACATAATAAATATTATGTCTTAGTCTTGAATATGGATTTTGAGTCTAAAGAATTAATTGTGTTAGACCATTTTACCTGAGAGGCAATTTAATCTATTAGCATACATAAATTATATATTTTACACGTATTGTTTAAAATAGGCAACATATATTTTAAATGTGGCCATGCAAACATACTGTAGGTCTCTTTCTAGGTCTCATCTGTTAGGAGTGGCTTATAAAGATGAGGAATCTCGAAACTTAGAGTTTGAATGTGTTAACACACATGATTATATTTTGTGTGGCTGATATAAATGTATACGCACCTTGATAATTGTACACACAGAATTATTAAGTATATTTTGAAAATGGGGACTTTCCCGATTATTTTTATTAATTTATTAATTAAATTGCAGTGAGAAGCAGTCACAAAGTAGTTCCTGTTTGGTTTCAGTCATATGATGTTCATATAAAAGAGGAATAGTAATAAATTACTTGATGATATGCATGTAGTTCTTTGTTGGAATAATTGAACGTATAAAACATGGCTGTCTCAGAGTCAAGTGCAATACAACAAAAAGCCAATCCATAGAACTGAGTTTAATTTGGGAGAGGATGGTTACCTTGAGGGAGGGAGTTGGGTTCTCCAGTAACAGGTGTGGGCTGGAATTCTGTAGACCGGAAACTATCCTCAGCACTATTGTAAACCATCGTAACTTGTTCAAAATAAAAAGAAAGCTGAAAAATTAAAAATCTGCCTCTGACTTTGACCTGAAGTAAGAAAGTGTGGAAATATAGTGGTTTTCTCTGCCAATCTTTTTAGTATGACCTGATACATAATTCTGAGAAAAAAAAACTGAAAATTTTCAACTGTAATGGTTTTCCCTGATAAAAATAATGTTGACTAAAGAAAAAAAAATCTAGGTTTATACTGAAAAAAAATTTTTTGTCCTGGAGATCTTCCTATCCTAGTCATGAATTATATCCATTTTTACTCTTTGGAGCACTGTGGTTTACTTAAGTCTTACAAATTTAAAAGCTAAATTGTACAATTATACCTTTCAATACTGCATGATTTAAAAATTATATATTTGTGTTGTGTGTGCACATGAGTGTGTGGGCAAGATAAAGTGAAGAGGGTTTTGAGATGATCCAAAGTAAGAAAAACTTGGATTCTTCCAATAGAATTCCCAACTGGTTTGCAGTATTAATGCTTATGGGAAAATCAAATTAGCATGTGGTAATGTCTAAGACTTTGGAAAAAGCCTTTTAAATATTAGCCAGACTCTTTGAAGTGAATTCAAAATACTGCAAAATAATTCACAAAGAATTGCCTTTTTAGAATTGGTCAAAGCAGGGTTAGCTTTCATCTTCAGGACTGTTTTTGGAGGTAAGTGAGCATATTTTCAAACAAAAAAAAAAAAGACGATAGATGCTTTTTTTTTTTTAGTTTTTAATGGCAATGGGGAACACCCTTAACTTTTTCTAAACAATAACTTCCAACTTGGATTTTTGTCCAAACCAAATAGAAGTTGAAATGTAATGTTTTGACATTTGTAAAATGAAAAATCTTGGTGCTTTTACATTATCCAAAATGGGGTCCCCTTTCTAACTCAAGTGCTAAGTAGGCTGCGTCATTCTCACTGAGACTGAGCAACGCAACCCACCTGAGCACTTTCTGGAACTTCAGCCAAAGGAGTAGATTCAACTTGGCTTCTTGTGGGGAGGGAGTCTGTTCCCAAAGCACAGAAGCAAGCTGTCATCTGCCAAGTCTCACTTCCTTCCTGCGTCATTTTGTATGCAAACCTTCTTGGCTTTATCTGATAGGGAAAGTATGAGAAATCTATTTGGAAGATAAATGATGTAAGAAGAAAGAAAAAAAATCAAAACCACTATTTTGTGGTAAGCTGGGAAGGAAGAGCATTACCTTCATTTTCTGGTTGGGGGGGTGTGGGGGTGGCCAAAAAAAGCACTTGGGGTAGACATGAAAGCTGGTCTGAAGAATTTTATTTGGTGGTGTTATTTACTTGATAAGGCAGTTCTGGGAAACACAGCCATACGTGTTCCAAAGCCAGTTAAAACGAAACAAGCAAACAAAATAGTTCTTGCTTTTTGCAATAGTTTGTGGTTCAGGCTAATCCTAGGGAATGTGAATGAAAGATTTGTTGCAGTGATGCTTTGGTTTGCAGTAGAGTATTTTTAGGTCCTACCCTTCTAGTCACCCTGAGTCTACCTACATGTTAGAATCATTGTACATTGGATCAAAGGTTTTGTTGCTGTTTTTGTTTGTATTTGTTTATTCATTTTTTGTTCCTGAATTGAAACTTATGGGAATCCTTTTCTTCTTTGTCTGTATACCTTAGAGAAGGGAGGTTAGGACTGCGTGTTCCATTAGTCTAGCATCTGAGTACAGTCAATTTGAGAAAAAAACCAAATAAGAACATTCTAGAAACTTAGAGGGGAAGATGAGAGAGATAGATCATGAGAGTAAGAGTGATTATGGTAATTAGGGGTTGAGACAGAGAGCAACTGCAGTGGAGTTCAGGATTTGCTCCTGAGGCAATTTTCAAGTCCGTCCTGGCTCGGTCAATAAAGTCCCTCTTTTAATTTAAGGTACTTTGAGATAGGTTCCAAATTGGAGCTGAAAAATGCAGCAAGAGTTCTGGCTTGAGTGACTGTAATGATCTTTAAGGGCATGAACAAGTCAAAATGGATTTTAGGATATTGTAGCACTTGGATGAAGGACACAGCGAGGCGGAACTCTTTAGCTTTCCCTTATGACACACTTCCTGAGGGATAATTGAAGAATAGTAAAGCATATCTATGGGCTCTGTGCTCAGAAATCACTCCTGGCAGACTCAGGGGACCATATACGATGGGGATGGAATGTGGGTCTGCCATGTGTAAGGCAATGTCCTACAGCTACTCTCTATACTACTCCTGTCAAAGCCCATATATTTAAATGTACGATTTGATCAACTTTGATATGGAAACACGCACGCCTTGAAACTATCTACAGAATAAAAACAATAATCCATAACTCAGAAGTTTTTGTGACATTTGACAATCTTTCTTATTTGTCCTAACCTACAGGCAAACAAAAATGTGTTTTTAGGTAAGTGGAGTTATACTATATGTATTCTTATGTTATTTTTAAATAATGAGTCCATATTCCTACACTCAGGATTACTATTTTGCGATTTATTCAAGTTGGTGAAACATACATATCTACTTTTAATATTCCTAAAATTACATTAAATAGACATTAAATTTGTTTATCCTTTTACCTGTTGAAGAATATTTTATTTACTTATAGTTGTGGGTATTGAAATTAAATTTCAGGTAAATGTTCATGTACATACCTTTTTATGTAGATGAAATTTTCAATTCTTTTGAACATTCATGAAAGAATAGGGTCACTGGGGCATATATTATGATTACTTTTTAAAAGAAATTGACTGTTTTCTACAAAGATTGTACCAGTAATTCCCACTAACAGTAAATAAAGTTCACCATACTGTTAATTCTTCCCAGCATTTAGTATTGTTTTATATCTTATTTGATGAATTATTTATTCAATATTTTATAATAATTCAATAATTGAATAAAATATTCAAAAATTCATTTACATTTTAAAAATTAGGTGTGTTTTTGATCACTTCACTTGATCACTTGACATCCCGTTATTGGTTGATTTGCTCGAGCGGGCGCCAGTAATGTTTCCATTTGACCCTATAATGGGCAAGTGTAGCACGATGGCATCTGCTTGCTTCAGGACTACAAAGAGCCTCAAATCGTTCTTTCAGGGTCTTGACGAAGAAGTCTGACATCTTGTAGGTGGGCGGCCACGTGATCTTTTGACATCCTGTGGGATCCAGTTCGTAATGGCTCTAGTCTGATTTTTGTCACCTTGGCAAAGCGAGATAGCGTCCCTGATTCTGGAACAGCAAGAGAGGTTGGAACTCTAGATTCCTTTTCTCACTTGAGTGAGGAGTGATATTCCAAGCATAGCTCTTTCGATTCCTCTCTGGGAGATCCGAATAGCATTCTCATCCTGCTTTCGTAGGGCCCAGGTCTCTGAGGTGTATGTTAATGCAGGGAGAATGGTGGAGTTGAAGAGATGTGCCCGGAGCCGGAGGTTCTTTGTCCTTTTAGCTATTTGTTAGATGCTCTTGAAAGCATTCCATGCCACTCTCTCCCTCCTGCGCAGCTCAGGTACTAGGTCATTCATCATGTTGAATTCTCAACCTACGTATACGTAATTGCTGCGTTCAGAGGTGTGTTATGTATCATAAAATTTTTTCATTATGAAAATAAAGACATTGGTCTCTAATAACTTTATATACTTGTATAACTATCACTACAAATCACATGAATAACATTTTCAAGACATCAGAAAGCCCTCTTACACATCAGCAGTCAATGTCAACTTCCTCCCTCAGTCCTAGGCAGCCAGAATTCACACTCTACAGATATGCCATTTTTAGAAATTTCATAATATGGAGCCTGGCCCTACTAGCATGAAACAGGACATATGGAGTTATTACTGGTGCCCGCTCTAGCCAATAGATGATAACGGGAAGATCGTGGATCGTGATCATAATATGGAATTAACAAAATATGTAGTCTTTTGCATCTCTCGTCTTTTACTCATCATTATTTTGAGATACATCTCTGTTGTTGCATAAACAAGTAGACTGCTGCTTGTTACTGCTGATAAATATTGAACTATATGGATTGACATTTTTCCTATTCATCAGTTGAGGATTATATAGATTATTCCAGTTTTTGATGACTGTGAAAAATAGTATGCCTAAAGGGAATTGAGCATAGGGAGAAATAATAATTCTCAGTCTATCTGATTTAAAATCTTCTGAAAGTTAACCTAGATCTATTCATATTGTGAGAATTTAACTACTTCCTTTTTGCTTTGCTTTCTCAGTGTTCTATGTGATATAGAGTAATCCAATATCTTCACTATAAATCTAACAAGAAAGATCCAATAATTTGACACATCTCATGCATGGAAATATTTGCCTCTACTTTCATGAATCTAATTAGGGTCATCCTTTTACTGTTAAAATATGTGTTCTTCCTTAATATTTTACTTTACAAGCTTAATGCTCCTCCAATGACTAAAGGTCTGCTATTCACAAGTAATCTTATGAAAAACTTAATAAAGGATTTAATGGGTCATCCCATTCCAGCCAATTTAGGAAATAATATTTTGGTCTCAAGGATTGGCAAGTCATTTCTTCATTCTGGAGTATAAAGAAATAAACTTTCTATAAATACAGGGGTATTATAATCTGCTTAATTCTATAAGATTGTTATTTGCAAATAATAGACTCAACTACAGCTGGTTTAAGCAGAACGGGATATAAAGATTATCAGATCACTCAAAAAAATTTCTAGGACAGCCAAGCAGAAGGCTTTATAGTTCGTTGTGAAGAAAATAGCAGCTAATGTCAGTTTTGGGACACTTTTCATGCTCAGGGAAAGTGTCAAGAACATAGAATCCATTAAATTCAAAACTCTTTTGTCTGATGTTCTTAACTTTTTCCTCCAAGGTATGTTGGAGGAAAACATACCCTTTTTTTATTAGCATAGGAAGTAGATTTGTTTCACATGGAAATATTTGAAAGTTTCTTGGATATCTTTTCTCTATCCTTTCTTTGTAGCAATTCTTCCCAAGATGAGACTTCTATACCAGCACTTGAGTTGATTTAGGAAAGTGTAAAATAGTAAATTATGCAATTTTCTAACCATTATGTAAAACATATTTTTTCAATAGCCTCTCAATTTTGATCATAATTGGGAAACACTAATATTTTAATAATCTCTAACCTTTGCTTAAACAAAACCGACTTCATGGAGTCTTGAACCTTAAGTAGGCAAGAAATAGAATTGAGTTAAATTTTAATAATACTGCTTTGGTCTTATTGTAGTTAGTTTTACAATTTATTTTTATTCATGACACTAATGCTGGCTTTACATTTCTAAATCATACTGTTTTCTTTTGAGAAATAAACCATTTTCCAAGTAAAAATCAAGTAAGTTAAAAATATTAAATACTTAAAAAATGTATAGTAAGTGCATTTAGCAAAGATCTTAAAGGTAGAGGACAAATGATTAAATATTTATAAAAATGTCTTGCATAATTTTTATATGTTATGTGTTATGCTTTTCTTTAATATAGACTGAAATTTTAATAATATTGTAGTATTAGGCAATAGTTTAATATAATCTTGTAGAATAGGGTCATAGTTTAATATCAAATAGAACTCAGCTCAAATCTTAGGCCTTACTGTGGCTCTGTGCCTTGGGGAATCTACTTAGCTTCCATTTGAGTTTTTTATGGCACACAGAGATAGCATAATATAATGGAGATAATGAATACAGACAGCCTTACTGAGTCTAGCACAAAATATTGGTTCAAAGGTGCTGGCTATTGTTATTAGAGAGCATTAATATTAGATGTTTCATTGTGTAGGTGTGAAAATTTAGACTCAGGAAAGTGACTAGTATAATGTTGGATATTGCCTACTTTGGATGCAATCATTCCTTATGCATCAATTTAAATTTCCAAAGCTTCATTTTATCACAACTTGTGCAAAAAGTATCCTGAAAATTATATGCAAAGACTGACCCTATAGATGATTTGAAAGCCACATTGCTGCTTGTTTCTTTGTTTTAATGAGTTTAGATCTGCTCTCTTCTGGCCTCTTAATCCAAAGGCTTATATGTAAGTACAAGGTCCATTCCTCTAAAGGGTGTTTTCCATCCACACTTAAAGTCACAGGCTCCACTTAGTTATATATTTACTTTATGACTTAGGGTCAATCATTTGATTCTTGTACCCTTGTATAAAATCTGATAATACCTCTAAGCATTCAGTAAAGGATCACAATATGCTTATTATTATTACATGACTCTCATGATTGTGATAGGACTTTTAAATATAAATATATGTACCCTGCATGAAAATATCAGAAGAGGCCAAGATAGGCTGGAACTAGCAGGAGCAGAAAACTTCTATACCAAGCTGTCAGAATCTGGTCCATTGACCTGAAGGGTTCAGTGACCACAGGGATCATTGGTGGACTCACTGGAAAAGCATTCCTCTCTGGGTAGGTAACAGCATCCACTGCTCATTAAATGTAATGCCAGACTCAAGGCTCTGGGTGGGTCGTGTGGGTGGGAATACCGGTTAGTCAAAAGGTAGGTATGTAATCCATTGTCAAACACTTCAGGCATCTTTCCCTCACAGTGGAGCCTCAATCTGATATCACTCCTCTCAGATATGCAATCAGAAAGCAGGGATTTGTTTTTGAAGGGAAAAACTTGATTACCTTGACCAATAGTCTCTATTTAGAGTATGAGCAGGACCAACACCACATTGCTGAAGAGCTTAGCTAGAAGTTAAAGTAGCTATCAATCTTTTGAATTTTATTGACACGATGGAAATAATTTCACTCTTTCTGAACTGTGGAAACTATAGCATGTCAGTATTTCCCAATCTTCTCTTTACTACAGAATTGAGAAATAAAGAAAAAATAAAAAATTTGTATAGGGCCGAGTGATAGTCCAGCGAGTAGGGCGTTTGCTTTGCGCGTGGTCGGCCTGTGCCGGCCCGGGTTAGATCCCCAGCATCCCGTATGGTCCCCTGAGCACCACCAGGAGTGATTTCTGAGTGCAGAGCCAGGAGTAACTGTCAGGGAACGCCGCCGGGTCCCCGACAGTGTCAGAACAGAGGTTGTCTTCTACCTCCGAGGAATCCGGGAGAACAGATGAAAACTCACAAGTCTGGTGCAGTTCCAAAAATGGCTTTTAATAGTACAAAAGCTCTTCCACAGCACTCCAATATAATGAACAAACTCTAGCTCTGGTCCGAACTTAGACCATACAAAAGAGCCTAAGTCTCCCACCAAAGAGAGAGGATGTCACCCGAGCTGAGTCCTACCCAGAAGGAGCAAAAGGCCAAAGAGCAAAAGGCCAAAAGCCAAAAGCCAAAAACCGCAGGAGCCAAAAGCTGAAGGCTGAGGAACCAAAAGGCAAAAGGTGAAGGGGCCTCAAGTCAGCCCCTTATATACACCAAAGTAATCCAATCGGGAGGTTGTCATGCCAACAAAGAACCTTAAACAGAGTGTAGTGCCACACCCTATTGTAGGTATAAACAAAGGTTACACCAAGGACTAATCCCGAGATTATCTCTTATGTAAAACACTGGAGAGAGAGGGCTTATATAAAGTAATACATCTTAACTTCATGAGCTTCATGTAATCTAGATGGTACCCACAAGGTCCTTATTATTATTATCTGCACCAGGGTGATTCTGAGTATCTTGTTCTCATGTACTGAAAGGGTCATACTCGCCTGCTTAGAGCAAACTAGTATGATCCTTTCTATAGTCTACCTTTAGTCTCAGCGTAGCCAGGGTGGTAGTCTCCTGGTAAATTCTAACTGTCCCATGTTGGGTGCAGTGGGTATAAAGAGGAGCTGTGCCCAATCTAGAAAACATAGAAGTCTTAGTAGATGTATAAATCAGAAGTTATTCAATCAAGGTGACTTCTGTAACTGCCACACCCTCTAGCAGTGTTTACACAGAAGAGAGATCTCTTTAGAATGAACCTTGGCTTAAATAAGATTAAGCTGGGAGTGAGCAAAACAACAAAACTCCCAGATTAGCTAAACATGTCCTCAAACAAGTAACCCCTGAGCATCATTGGGTGTGATACCCTCCAAAAAAGAGCAAAAAATAAAAAATAAAAGATGATAAACATTATTTAAATGGGGGGGTGCATTTGAGTACAACTTTTTTTAAAATTTAATATTTTTATCATACCACCATGAGATATACAATTACAAAGATGTTCATATTTGAATTACATCTTACAGTGTTCCAGCACCCATCCCTCCACCAGTGCCCATTTCCCACCACCAATGTCCCTGATTCCCTCCCTCTTCCCCTAGCCTGCCTCTATGGCAGGTTTATTATCTCTTTCTCTCTCTCTCTCCCTTCATTTTCTTACAGCTTTTTAATAAATTGCTTGTTACCTTAGATTAAAAAATACTGATTCTGATGATGGCCTATGTGCAACATTAGTTCTTGAAAGATCTTTATGAATTCACCCTCTTTTATGAGTACAGAATATAATTTCATGCTAGTTAAATGATGTTGGTAAGTCAATAAAAAACTTTTAAAAAAAAATGAAGCCCGAATGAGAAAATAAAGTAAATAGTAAATTATTTCACCACTGGAAAACTAAAAGTAATAGGAATAGGGCTGGAGCAATAGAACAGTGGGTAGGGTGTTTGCCTTGCACATGGCTGACCCAGGTTTGATTCCTGGCATCCCATATGGTCCCTGAGCACCACCAGGAGTAATTCCTGAGTGAAGAGCCAGGAGTAACCCCTGAGCATCACCAGGTGTGACGTAAAAAAAAAAAAAGTATGAGGAATAGTTTTTTTTTGTTTGTTTTCCTCTCTCCCTCTCATTCTCTTTTCCTTTCTCTGCAAGTATTGGAAGAACTGATTTAGAAACAGCTGTGTACACAAGTGTGAAGAAATTAGACCTCAGGACTAGAAACACAGAGAAAATCATCTTAAACATCTTATTCTGAGTCTTATGAGGCCAACGTTCTGATTGAGCCAGACAGGTGTATATAAAACTGTTTCTTTTCTTCTTGACAAATACAGGATTGGCAAACTTTAAGTGCAAAATTACATATTTCATGCATTATTGATTAAGAAATTTTATTTCTTTTTATGAATTTTATTTTATGAATCACTCCAATAAATTTAAGATCAGTCTATGAATAGTGATGGTGGTATAAAATTATAATAAAATTGCAAACTTGAATATCAAGATTTAGTTCTGCAGTCTTAAGGACTGCTGCTCTCCCACCCCATACATGTAGTGAATGCAGTATGAAATTTGCTCAAAATTTCATCTACTTGCTTTCTTCTTGACAGCAGATTCTTAGGTATTCATCAGTATTATATAATGTTTTTCAGTTGCTTTTTAATCCATTAAAATGATGTTTGTATCACATTCTCCTTGACCATTTCAATAAGAAAAATGATAATAATTTATAGCATTCTTGTCATAGGGGTGATTATACAAGTGCATAAAATCATGGGCCATGACAGATTCCTCTGTAAGTTCACACGATAAAAATCTGAAAGTCACAGGATGTCATGTGTAAGAAGTTGCCATTATTGAAGCTAAATGATTAAACCTATTTCATATGAATTTTAGGCCAACACAGCTGTGCTCTCTAGATTACATTCGGCATAATTTGTAACAGATTTATTGACAAATTACAGATTAAATATGTAAGCATGAGATGATTCCAATGAACAATAGTGGTAACATATTTATTCAAAATAGCCTGAGGTTACTTAAAAAAACAAGATATCTCTCAATAAGAACCACATTATTCTGGGAGAGGGCTGGAAAGTCCATGAAGCAGTCAATCTGCTGTAGAAATCAAGGTGTCTGGTAAACCCAGGGATTTCAATGTTAAAAGCAAGGCAAGTGGCAAGTTGCCATGGAGAGATGGAACAGGTTCATAGAGATGTTTGCTGTGAGCATCTTGATTTGTGGCATTCATTTGCTGCCGGAGTCCCTGACAGTGCAGGAGGAATGGGAGTAGTTTCTGCAGTTGTGTCTAGCATGGATCCAGACAAAACAACAATCAAAACTCAGGCACTGGCATTTAATCATTGGAGGACTCCAGTAGTTTCTACAGTGCATCTGACACTCAAAACATTTCAAAGAAAGCAGAATCTCAATTCCTTATGCAAGAATTTTTTTTTTAAAAAACTGCAATGTCTGATGGTTATTATCTATACTCAGATAGAAGCAGTAATAGCAGTAAAGTACAATGGGCTAAATAATAAATCTTGGACACACAACTGCAATCTACAGTCACAAATTATTCAAGTTCTTTTGTTCTGTCTCCTTTTAAACAGTATTGAAGTGTACTATGTGTGTACAATGATGCCATTATATTGTATCAATAGTGGAAGAAATGACTTGTTTAATTGTTGTTCGGAATTATTTGACAGCATAGTTGTCAAATATCAAAACACTTTCCAGGTTTGTAAAATTGGACAAGTTGAGGAATACACAATGTTGTGCTATAACAGAAATTAAGGTGCATCTTAAGTAAGATTTAACTTTTTTAATAATGCCTTCCTGTCTATCTATGCCATATGTAAAAAAAGAGCAAAACATAAGAAAATAAAACCTTCCACAGAATACTTACATGTAGCATAGTCAAAATATCATGACTGATAAAAAAGTTGCATTTCTTAGACTCTTAGAGCTTTCATGTACATTATATTGCTTAATCTTCATAAAACACTATGAAAATGAGTCGAGAGGCATTGCATTTTCAGTGGGATCTACCCTTTATCAGATTTGTGCTAGACAATTAGGATAAAAAGATAAATTAGATGGCATCCCCAAGGCCAGGAAGTTTAACATTTAAGGAAAGCGTCTCAAAGAGAATGAGATGGTCTAGGAAGTTTATACTTTGGAGCCTCTTCCTCTGTTCCCACTGTTTCTTCTATACAAACTCAAACACTGATAATTCTATTCTTTTCTTTAAAACAGAATAAGGCCAAATTAGCCCAAAAAAGGACCTTTATTGTTAAAAGCTGGTCTTCATGGTATTCTAAATGTCATTCAATGAAGCCAACTTACCAGGCAGTTCAATTTCAAGATTGCCCTCCTATTAAAATAATAGTTTTAGACCACTGTTTTTTTTTGTTGTTTGTTTAGAAGCAGTGCTAAATAAACTTACAATAAACTAAGTGAACTGTTTCTGTTTGATTTGTAAAATAGCTTGGAATACATAACAAATTTCACCACAAGAAAAATACCAGAGAAAATGAACAGTGACCCTGAAAGAAGTCACCCTGAAATTTGGAGAGACAGATGTCACCAGTAAGACATATCTGTAGTCTGCTAATCAGGAACAAAATATTGGAGTCATAAACTAGCAGAAATACTTACTAGAAACTCCTTTGAATGTTGGAGGCTGAGAGCTGACCAGCTAAAATTTAATGACTCATAGAGGGCTAGGACATCACGTACTTTATCCTCAGAACATGAAGTTCTTCCCTCTTCCTCCGAATTCCTCTTTTCTATAACCACCGTCTCTTGGCATTATCTTACTTAACTAGTATCCCAGGAGTGGCCTTCCCTGGTTCCACCAAAAATATAACACCTGATCTCACCTACCTGCCCCAACTTTTTGCCTTTGTGCGTGATCCAGACAGCTTTTGTGGAAGCTGGAGAGCTATTTTCAGGAGTGAGCCCATCCAGAGGTCTCCTTATGTCTGCTGAAATTCTCCTACTTCAGCTTTACTGTATAAAAGAAAAATGCATATTAAATTAAAACATAGAAACTAAGCATACTTTCCAGGATATCAGAGTCCTCAGGCAGGCTCTTCCCGACTCCTGCCTATTCCTAGCACTAGCCTAAGAGTATTGTCTGCACATAAAAAGTGCTGGCCCTGACCAGTTCTCATAAATGGTGAAAGCAGTGCTACCACAAAGGGAAAATGAGAGGCCAGAGCTTCCAAAAGGACAATAAATGTCCAAGTGGTCTCTGATGACATCAGGCCTCAGTTATCTACCTGGAGAAGTTTTAGGGCCACAATCATAACAAAGTTCAAGTATTTGAAAATGACATTTATCAGAGAATCAATAAACTTTAAGAGAGCTTGAAAATGTATACTAAGGAAATAATTCAAAAAGAGGTAAATGTAGTCATTAGAACACAGCAATAAGTCTTTGAGGTAATATGGATAAAGTTGCAAAGCAAATTGTTGTCCTTAAAGATACAGTAAAATTTTTAAGCAATATCATTGGGTAGAACCTACTGCAAATGTGTGAGAGTCAGAGGTTAGGTAATACACAGAAAGGAGCAGTGGACTAATTATGGTGAATGATAATACCAGCATAGAACTGAGCTTTGAAAGTAGGCAAAAGGATAACCTCTAAATGTATGTACTGCAAGCCACAGTGTGTAAGAGAAAAGAGAGAGAGAGAGAAGTAAAAATTGCATGATATAGATTCAAATGGGGCGTGGGGAGTCAGGAGATATTGGTGTTGGGAAATGGGCACTGGTGGAGGGATGGGTGCTGGAACACTATATGACTGAATCCCAAATATGAACACTTTTATAACTGTATATCTCATGGTATAATAAAAATTAAAAACAAATTTTAAGCAAGAAAGAAGCAGAAATAGAAAAGAATGAGAAAACAAGAATAAATAATATAAGGATTATTACTGGCAATGCCAAGAGGGACCAACTCCAGAATCATAGAAATTCCAGAAGAAGAAAGAGGGAGAGTAGAAAACTAGCTGAAGAAATTAAGGATTAGGATCCCCCAGTCTGATAAATGATATGGTAACACTGATCCAAGAAATTCAACTACCAGCCAGAGTAAACCCAAACAAAACAGCATCAGGTCATTGTGTAATGAAATGTCAAGAACCGAAGAGAGAGACAGTTTCCCTATAGGCATCAGATGTAGGAAAAACCTCATATACGAGATAAAAAGCATTAGTTTCACAGCAGATTTCTCTAATGAAACTTTAAAGAATGAGATATCATCAAGGATGGAGTGAGAGGATCCTCCAAATGAGAATGCTCAATCCACCAAAATTGTCAGAATGGAAGAAGGTTAAAAACATTTTCAAACAAATAGCAGTTGAAGATGTAGCTGGAATTCAATACAGTTCTGGCAAGGATGCTGAAAGGTCACATATAGATAGGACATATCAAACTTCATAAGGAGCCAAACTCCATATATAAACATGGCAATAAATCCCTTCATATCAATGAAACTGTCCCATAACCAGAGTAAGAGTAGCCAGATAGATGAAGAAACAAAAGGCAACCTTCTGTTACTTTCAAGAGATGCACTTAAACGTTTGTTCATGATAATCATAGGCTCAGGGATAATGGTTATAAGCAATCATATACACAGTATAATGGCAGACCAAAACATGGTAAAGGCAGCATGGATGGCCATATTGATTTCAGATCCAACAGCACTCAAACTTAAGAAGGTGATAAGGATACAGAGGGAAATTACCTTTAGTTAAGAGAACAGTAGATCCATCTGACTTAATGATTGTCAACTATACATACCAAAAGAAGGGGAAGCAAAGTTTATGAAGTGACTGCTAATAGATCTGAAGAAATTCAGTGATGGCAGCAATAGTAATGGTCTGCTTCAGTACACCACTTTCATCTTTGGATGGATCAGCTAGACAAACTCTCAGTAGAGAAGCAAGAGCACTTAATAAACTTAAACTGCAAGAACTGAAACTAATAGATGTATTTGGCTCTCTACCCCTCAAAAGACACCAAATACACATTTTCTCAGTGATCATGGGACATTCTCCAGGATAGACCATAGAATGGAACACAATTCAAGCATCCACAAAGTAGCGAAAATAGAAATCATGCCAAGTATTTTCTCAGATACTAAGTCACAAAAGAAGAAATCAGTAGTAAAGAGAAAGTGGGTAAAAGGTAAAATAATCAGAAATTGAACAACATACTATTCAAAAGTAATTGGATCAAGTAGGAAATTGAGGAAGAAATCTAAAAGGTTCCTTGAGACAAATGAGAATGAAGACAATATTCCCAATGAATCTATGAGACAGAGCATAAGCAGTCCTAAAGGGAAGTTCATATATTTCAAGCTCCCATTAGGATAAGAAAAAAGCTCAAATTAACTCCCTGACCTCTCAATTAGAGAAACTAGAAAGAGAACAACAGATGAACCCCAAAGAAAGTAAAAGGCAGGAGATAGTCAACAATTGTTTATTTTAAGTGTCAAAGTTGCTAGGAGACTAGATTTAACTGTTATTAATACAAAAAAGTGGTAATTATATGAAGTGATATAAGTGTTAGGTAATGCTATTGTGTCAATCATTACAACTTGTAAGTTTATCAAGCTAATATACTATATATTTCAGTGTTACATACCTGCAATTGTTTTAGTTTTAGACTATTACGTTAGAATTGAAAAAAAAATTAGAGCAGAAATCAATTATATAGAAAACAAGCAAACAACAGAGAAGAAGGCCAATGAAAACTGTAGCAGGTTCTTTGAAAGAATAAACAAAATGGACAAATTCTTTGCTAGACTCACAAAAAATAATAGAGAAAATCCAAATAAATAAATCGGAGATTACATGGGAGAAATGAAAACAGACATTTCAGAAATACAAAAAACCATAAGAGATTACTATTAACTTTTTGCACCAAACATGAGACCTAAAAGAAATGGAAGGATTCTTAGACTCATACAAACTCCTAAGATTGAAACAAGAAGAAATAGAAAACATTTACAGACTAATCTTGAATAGCAAAATAAAAGCATTAATAATTTCATCAAGCACAAAAGCCCAGCTATAAATGAGTTTCTTACTGAGTTCTACCAAAACTTCAAAGAAGACAGTGCACATAGTCTTTAGACTCTTCCAAAATATCAAGGAATCAGGGCTCCTCTCTAATAATTTAAATAGGCCAGTCTCACCCTAATAAACAACAGCCAGAGATGCTACTAAAATGAAAATTATGTACTAATTTCTCTGATCAACATGATGCATAGTTCCTCAACAAATCTAATCTAACAGAATCCAGCAATATCTAAAACAGATTATACACTCTGATCAAGTAAGTAGGGTTCACCCAGTGATGCAATGATGGTTCAATATATGCCAATCAAGTAGTTTATTATTTCATTTTAACAAAAGATAAGACAGAGACTTATGGTTATATCATTTGACAAAAAAGGATATTGAAAAGATACAACATTCATTCATGATAAAAATAACAAAGATACTCCAAAAGTAGAGATATAAGGAACACGCTTGAGGATATCGAAGGCCATACATAACAAATCCATGGTGAAAACCAAAAACCTTTCTTCTGAGAAGAGGCAGAAGACTAGGTTGTCTTGCCACCCTTACTCAATATAGGTTAGGAAGTCTTTGACAGAGAAGTCAGACAAGAAAAAAGTTATCAAAGGGATCCAAATTGCGAAAGAAGAATTCAAACCATCACTATTTGCAGACACCATGATTATATACATTGAAAACCCTAAAAACTCTACCAAAAAATTCTTGGAGTTTTGGCACAGCAGCTGGAAACATAGTACGGAGGGTAAAATATGGGGAGGGTACCCTTGAGAGCTTGGTGGAGGAAAATGGGTACTCTGGCAGTGGGGATGATGTATGAGTTAAACTATCATTAACAGTTTTGTAAATGACAGTACCTAAAGAGAGATGGAAAATTAAGAACTAAAAACAACTCCTAGGGACCCAATCTGAAGACATGGGGAAGTCAAAAAGATTTTACTTTTTTTGTTTCTTGGAATCCTACTATTTTCTCCTTGGGAAAGATAGAGGAAATTCCTTTGTATTCTGAAGAGAGGCTGGGTAAAAGTTTCCAATTTTGAAATATAAGAAGGGAAAAGTAACTGTAAGGTCTTATTGACTCAATGGAGCCTTGATATGAAGTCATGAATGATACTAACCTTCCCCCAAACCATAACCCCATTGTAATCTTTGGAGAGATCCTAATGGAGATACATATGCTAGATCAATATAATTTGAAAGTGTCAGAGTCATCAAGTACAAAAAATTATCAAAAACATTTCTTGAAGAATGCAGAGAGCACAATGATTAAATAGAGAATATCATGGACAATATCATGGATATCAAAAATTTAAGAAAATCTGAGTAAGGTATGTGCTTTAGCGAAGGAATCAATTATTGTAATAATTCATTTATTTCTAATGATAGAGAAATTAGTTGTGAGGTATGTGGGAATTCTCAATACTATCTTTGTGACTTGGCTGATTTTTTTATTATAAAAATGTTTTTATTATCAATGCATTGCATTAATTGATACAATTAGTGTCAGCAGGGAGAGCACGCATGGGGATGGGGCAGGGTCTTTGGTGGGGGTGCACACTGGTGATGGGATTGGTGTTGAATGATGAATCTTGTAACAACTGTACTGTGAAAAACTTTGTACTTTGTAAATCACGGTGTTCAAATAAAGGGGAAAATGAAAGAAATGTTTAGCAGTTGCAAATGTAGAAAAATTAGAATAAACTAAGTTTTATATAAGTTTCTCAAGCTTAAGTAGAACCCATCATGACCAACTTGTAATTTGGACTGTCTTAGAAAACTTCCTCTTTGATTTCTGTTTTGGGTAAGACATTGAAGAGTTGTCAGGGAGAAAGTCATTTCCCATTTAGTCACCAAGATTCGTGAAGCATTCCTTGATGTCCAGGAGTGACATATTTCAACTTAGATAATAGTTATTGAAAGTAAAATCTCTCACAAAGCAATGGAACTTCTATCTAACTCAGTTTTCTAACATTATAGAAAAGAGCGAGGAATGCTTCCATTCCCACTGAATACAGGATTAGAACTGTATTTTTATGTGAAAACTCAGATCAAAAGTAAAAATATTGATTCAGTGTACTATTCACTGTATCACTGTCTCCCGTTCATTGTCGATTTGCTTGAGCGGGCACCAGTAATATCTCCATATGACCTGTCTCAGAGCCTGGCAAGCTAACCATGTCGTATTTGATATGCCAGATACCAGTAACAATTATAGACCTCATTCCCATGACCGGATGGTATGGTTTGAGGCTCTTTATGTTCCTGAAGCAAGCAGGTGCCCTTGGGCTCTACTTGCATGAGACAGGTCATATGGAGATGCTACTTGTGACCGCTCGAGCAAATCGACTATGAACGGGAAGACAGTGATGACCTGTCTCATGCAAGTAGAGCCCAAGGGCACCTGCTTGCTCCAGGAACATAAAGAGCCTCAAACCATTCTATCAGGTCATGGGAATGAGGTCTATAATTGTTACTGGTATATGGCATATCAAATACAACACGGGTAGCTTGCCAGGCTCTGTCGTGCGGGTAGCATACTCTTGTAGTCATCTCAAAAATCCAGCATTTATTGATGAACCGCGATGCTGCAAGTGGCCGCATAAGCCGGGCTGTGATAGGCTGGTCTGCTGGGTGGAGTTCTGATGAGGGGGAAGTCCAGATGTGGAAAATGGAGGTCCTCATGGAGTGGAGGGTCGTCTGGCTTGTTGTGAGGCTCTGCTGGGGTGGCGGGCCAGGGCTAGAACCTGCCATCCCTCCCGGACGCCTCATGAGTGGTTGGGCACAGTGAGAGCCAGTAGCAGCTCTGCCCCATGTCTGTCTCTCATGTCTGTGTACTATTATTGAATTCAATGACTTGTATTTGATCACATTTGCATAAGCATTTAGAAATACTTTTATACCTTATGGTACTTAATCTTCAAATATTTCAGCATGTTTTTACAAAAAATTGCAACATTATTTTACTTATCTTCAATAAAACAATAATTTTAAATAATTATTTAAAATATCCAATACCCAGCCCATTTTCTAATTTTTTATATCACTTCAATGTCTTTTACAGATTTCTCCCATAGTCAGGACTCAATTGAATGATCTCATTTTATTTAGTTTTATCTTTATAATCATTTTATTATTTTAAAACATTCCCTCCAAATTTCTGACTTGTGTAAAATGGTCTGTTTACATTCTGGAGTTGACTTACTTTTTCTCTTTAAATCATTGAATGTGTTCTTTCTTTCTATATATTTTCTATAATGGAATTATGATTCAAGGTTTTAGTAGAATCAATTAAAATCTTTCTTGATAAACTAACAGTTGAACCTGTGTCTTTCATATTGCATCACATCAGTAAACTCATAATCACCCTCTAAGTGATGCAAGTATTGATGACTGGGTTAAGATGGTGACCTTTAGCTCTCTCTAGCAGAGCGATGAAATGTTTCCCTATGATTCTAGCAAAGCATCTGAGGACAAAACTACAAAATTAAGCACATGTCTTTTTTCAATAATCTGAAATCTAAGGTTTGGACATACATCAATATTTGTTTCCTGAACCAGTTCCCATTGTTAATTGTAAAATGATGACATTTCTTGTTCTCTATCTCCTTCAACATATGCTTGTTGGGATTCTTCTGTAAAGTTTTTCCTCAACTAGAAGAGAGTGACTGTTATTTCTATTTAAGAAAGAGAGAGATGGCAAATGTTTAATTCATTTCCACCAGTTACTAAATTTGAGTGTAATGTGTTGAAGTAAGATTCAATTCAAAAATGGCAAATGGCAAAAATAGTTTAAACTCTTCCTTCCTTCCTTCCTTCTCTCCCTCCCTCCCTTCCTCCTTCCTTCCTTCCCTCCTTCCCTCCTTCCCTTGTTCCCTTTTTCCTTCCTTCCTTCCTTCCTTCCTTCCTTCCTTCCTTCCTTCCTTCCCTCCTTCCCTTGTTCCCTCCTTCCTTCCTTCCTTCCTTCCTTCCTTCCTTCCTTCCTTCCTTCCTTCCTTCCTTCCTTCCTTCCTTCCTTCCTTCCTTCCTTCCTTCCTTCCTTCCTTCCTTCCTTCCCTTGTTCCCTCCTTCCTTCCTTCCTTCCTTCCTTCCTTCCTTCCTTCCTTCCTTCCTTCCTTCCTTCCTTCCTTCCTTCCCTCCTTCCCTCCCTCCCTCCCTCTCTTTTGTATTTCTCTGGGGAATCATAGATTATTTTGTAGAGTCATTATTCTTTTTGATTTAAATAGTATCCCATTGTCGCTATTGTACAAATTTTGACCATTGGAAGTTTCTTCAAGTGTTATGTTGTCTTTACTAGTACATGCTAGTGCCTTTGTATTACTAGCAAAAGTTATCTCAGGGTCTCTTGCCTTTGATCTCTTTCTCTAAGGCATTCATTACTTTCACGTGAAATAATATTTAGAAAATTAAAATTGAAATATGCAGTGTCTTTATTGTCCCTGGGATCTTTCTACTGAATGAACATAAAGGTATTTTATAAAAAGTCTTTACATAAAGATAAGCGAAGAATATCTATGGACACAAACCACAGTGATAACTGCACTGTGGTATAGCAAATGTAATTATCAATTTTGAGTAATCAGAACTCAAAAGAAACTTGTCTCAGTTGACATAAAAAAGAAGTAACAGAACTAGTCTTGAACTTAGCTCTACCCGTGGAATACGAGGTTCCTCTATTACACTACCTATACAGGAGACTATTGTGCTCTGTCTATCTTTTGGAGGGACCCAAATTTATTTGGCTTCCTGTCCAGAAAAAATAATTGTTCAGGGATCCCTGGAGGTTTAACTTCCTTAAGTGAACACGTAGAAAGTTTCTCTACTCTATCCAATTGTACCCAAGGATACACCCTCCTCCCCCATTATTCTTACACCTTGCAGGGAGTGTTATCACCCATGATGAGAAACCCTGACCTAGAACCTTATAGTTCACAATTTTCCATATTCTAATTCTCCAAGGTAGAAGCCAAACTTTTTATTCTTCCTTTCAGCTAGGGTGCAGGTACTGCTAATTAGATACAGACACTAAGATTTCAATTTGACAAGCAGTGCGGAACTTTGGGTACGACACATCTATTTTGGTGAAGGTGATGGTGGAGGCATCGGTTTTAAGGCGTTAAGGGAAGAGGCTGCAGGCAGTGTTCAGCATCCGGTCACGATGTGACCCCTTAGCTGCAGAGGGAGTGCTGGAGCAATGGTTGTTGCTTTTCTTTTCTGGGAAGGGAATGTACAGGCACATTCTCTTTTTTGATTCCTTTTTTCTTAGTCACCATGAAATTACCAAGTTATTCATGATTGAGTCTCAGGCGTACGTTATTTCAACACTAATCACTTCACTAGTGCCCGTTCATGCCAATTTCCCCCACTGCCCTTCTCTTGCCTCCCACCCACCAGCCTGCCTCTACAAAGGACATTTTTAAGAACTATGTAAGTTTTTGCATCGTAGTTTACTGTACTGTTGCTGACAGGGGGTCATCGGAAGCGCTCGCCACCTTTCCGCACTACCTCATTCCCCCCTTGATCTTCTCTCTGCTGTGGTCTCCCCACCACCCTTCGTGCCTCTCAGACCCCTCACATGTTATATTTTCTACTGACTCCCAGTTCTCAAGGTCTTTGTTTCCTTTGTCTTTGGACATTGACTTGTCCCCACTATGTTTTCCTATGGAGACATTCCTGAATGTATCTTGGTTCCTGATTGAATTCCCCAAGTCTAAGCATTGCCTTTCCAATGTTTCAATGAATTTTAATAAATTTCTTATCAGATTGATTAAACTAGAGTGCATTCTACTTATTATTAATCACAGATTCCTCTGCAGTGACTATCTAATTTGATAGATAATAATTATGAATTTTGGGCATGTATCTTAACATGCTGTAGTGGCCTCTAAAGATTCAATAGGAAAATCCACAATCTTTCTTGGCACTGGTGGTAATACCATATGACTATGGTGCAGTGGTTGCAGGCCCAATTTCCATTTTCATCTATTCAACAAATATGCATGCATTTATAAACATCTACAATGTGCCAGGCTTGGGGGATAAAGGTCAGCAAAGAACAAGAATGAGAAAGAGAAAGAGAGATATATTTGAACAAAGAATTATGATATCGTGCAATTGTTTCCCTGGTGGTAAGAGACTGAAGCAGTCATAGAAGCCCTAGCCAAACAGGGTGTTCAAACCCAATACATCAAGATCCTTCGTGATGTGTATTATGGATTCACCACCAGGATCCCACCATTCTACAAAGAAGTGATCATTAATGTGAAAAGAGGGGTTCGACAGGGTGATACCATTTCACCAAAACTCTTCAGCGCCACACTCGAGATCATCATGCAACAATTAGAATGGGAAGGAATGGGAGTGAAGATAGATGGTCGGCAACTACACCACCTCCGCTTCACTGATGACATTGTTCTAATAGCACCAAACATTAGCCAAGCGGCACAAATGCTGGCTGACTTCGACCGAGAATGTGGAAAGATAGGTCTACGGCTGAATCTGAAGAAAACCATGTTTATGAAGAATGAACTAGTTCCAGAGGCCCCATTCACTCTCAATGGAACAAACATCTCTGAATGCAACAGTTATGTGTACTTAGGTCAAGAAATCAACATGATGAATGACCTAAAACCTGAGCTGTGCAGGAGGAAAAGAGTGGCATGGAATGCCTTCAAAGGCATTGAAGAAATAGCTAAAAGGACAAAGAACCTCTGGCTCCGGGCTCATCTCTTTGACTCCACCAGTCTCCCTGCATTAACATACACCTCAGAGACCTGGGCCCTATGAAAGCAGGATGAGAATGCTATTCGGGTCTCCCAGAGAGGAATCGAAAGAGCTATGCTCGGAATATCAAGCCTCACTCAAGTGAGAGAAGGAATCCGGAGTTCTGACCTCCGTTGCTATTCCAGAATCAGGGACGCTGTCTCGTTTGCCAAGGCATCTAAAATCAGATGGGCTGTACATGTAATGCGATTTGGAGACAACCGCTGGACTAGAGCCATTACCGACTGGACCCCACGGGATGTCAAAAGATCACGTGGCTGCCCACCTACAAGATGGTCAGACTTCCTTGTCAAGACCCTGAAGGAACGGTTTGAGGCTCTTCATATTCCTGAATCAACCAGATGCCATTGGGCTACATTGGCATGTGATAGGGTCCAATGGAAATGTTACTGGCGCCCGCTCGAGCAAATGGATGTATAATGGGATTCAAGTGATCAAGTGATCAAGAATCCCATGTTAGATAAAAATCCCCAAGACAAGTTACCATATATTCACTGAATGTTAATCTCTGGAGGAAATTCTTCAGAGTAAGACTGCTTATGAAAATGGCGTCCTATGCCATGAGGGCCGCCATTTTCAACATCCAGACTCCAAGCTCATCAGAGCCCCACCCAGCAGAAAAGCTGATCTTTCCCCATTCATCAATAAATGCACAAGATGAGAGGCTACTAAAAGAGTATCCCACCCACACAACAGAGCCTGGCAAGCTACCCATGTTGTATTTGAGATGCAAAAAAACAGTAACAATTATAGTCCTCATTCCCATGACCTGAAGGAATGGTTTGAGGCTCTTTGTGCTTCTGGAGTGAGCAGATGCCCTTGGGCTACACTAGCACAAGACAGGACATATGGAGATGTTACTGGTGCCCGCTTGAGCAAATCGATGAACAATGGTAAGACAAGTAATACAAATGAAAACTGTTTAATGAATGCCCAGCTAACTCTCAATACAAGAGAAATGTATGTGCCTTCAGTGAAATTTGAGGATTTATGGAAGATTCCAGGAGTATTTGACAGAACTTTTGGTCAAAGATTTCCTGGAGAGATGTACCACCAATCAGAGACCCTGAGGAGAAGGAGCATTTGTCAGTGAGGTAAGAAGAGAGAGAAAAGGAGGGGAAATTTTGTGAGGCTTGTTTCTTCTGATCACACCTCAAGGTCTGAGCTGACCAGTGCAGGCGCTTGTGATTCTCCATGGTAAATAATTGAACTGAATGTAAGGTTGCAATGAACAATGACAATCCATGAGCATCACCAAGTCAGGGGTCCCCCAGGGAGAATAGGGACAAGTTTCATTATCAACACAAGGAACTCATTCACGGGAAGAATGTAGACCTGGTCACCTGGTCAGGTTGCTTTAACCACTGTCTTCTGCTTCTGTATGTCCTTCTACTCTGCTTAGACATGAGTTAGGAATATGGATAAGTATGTGAGTACAATGGTGAGAATGTAAAAGTGAGAGTGGGCTTGGTACTTGGGGCTCTCTCAGCTCCTTTGACTTGGGACCGCTCAGTGCCAACATCTAATAAATCTATCTTCTGTATTCTCTGTTCTGTGTCTCTGTGTCTGTGGTTTGCACAACCTAACAAATACTGTATCACTGTATCACTGTCTTCCCATTGTTCATCGATTTGCTCGAGTGGGCACTAGTAACATCTCCATTAGTCCTGTGATAAGCAAGTGCAACCCAAGGGCATCTACTTGCTACAGGGACAGGAGGAGCCCAAAACCATTCTTCAGGTTATGGAACTGAGATCCATAATAGTTATTAGTCTTTGGCATCAAAAGTAAATAAAGCACGGTAGCTTGCCAGGCTTTACCGTAGGTGGTATAGTCTCATAAAAAAAAGGAAAAACTTTTTTTTTTTGCAAATTGTTAAATTTTTTTTGTAGTGAGCACTGTTTTAGGAATCTTGGAGTATTGAGCATTATAGCACAAGTTTACTGCCTTCCAACATTTTAGCCTGTGAACAGAATCATTAGAAAAACCTTTTTCTTTTGATTTGGCAAACATTTTTGTAATGAGCACTGTGATCAGAGTCCAAAGCCTCGAACATCATAGAAGGAATCTGCAGCAGTCAAGTTCTTTTTCTGTAAATCTCTGAACAAAAGCATTAAAAACTTTTTATTAGTTGTTAGCAGATTTTGATATTGAGCTCTGTACTTGGAGTTCACCTTTTTTTTCTCCTTTTTAATTTTTTTTTAGTTTTTTTTTTAACCTGGAAACAGAACATTAGAAAACTCATTAAGTTTTAAAACCTTGACACTGAACATCATACATGGAAATTCATTTCATTTCTCTTCGAAACATTAGAAAACTTCTTCACCATTTCTATACCTTAGAAAATTCTTACAAAATAACTTCTCCTTGAGGATTATTCACATGCTTTAACCTTTAAACACTTCAAAGCAGTAAGGAAACATTAAGACACTTACAAACTAAACACTTAGAAAAATATATAGATTTTTATGGCACCTTCTTTTGGAGGGTTATTTAGATGTTTTTACTTTTAAACTCACTCCAAGGCAGTTTTTTTTTTTTTTTTTTTTTAGAAAGAAAAGGGTTATCTTCAGCTAAAGTATCAACAGGCTGCAATGGAAGGTTATTTTTATTAAAGATGAACCAAGATCAACAGGCTGCAAAGCAAAATTATTGTTATTAAAGATGGACCATGTTCAACAGGCTGCAAAGCAAGATTATCATTGTTAAACAAATGAACCAATAGCAGTTTGCAATTTAAAATTAAGACTTTATATGGAAAGAAATTAGGTATTTTTAGACCTGTATTGAAGAAATTAGGTGTTTTTAGACCTGCTACCCATTTATAATTAATTTTTACTTAGGTGATTTGACTGGTTTTTGAGTCTGCATCAGTGTTTTCCAGCGGCTCTCCTTAAGACAAATTTAAGGTGAATAATGGTAAAGATACCTGTCTTTTGTTGTTTCAACAACCGATTCTGAAAGTTTTTTGCGCATGTTTAACAATTAGTCATTAGCCATAACATTTACCATAAATAATTCGCCAAAACTATCCATTTGCCAGAAGTCGTTTGCCATAAATATCCAATCACATAACTTAATTGTCTGCAAACCTCCAGCCACGTGGGATGGAGCACAGACAAATAAAAGGCGGATAATTTAGTCCGGCTTGTCTCTATGGAAAGCTGTGGTGCACATGAAGGTGGCAGGCAACTGTAGATAGAGCCTAAAGCTCTTTTCCAGCTGAATTAAATAAATATGCCACCAAGAAATCTGTCCTTTTATTTCCTTAAACCAAAGGTCCAGAAAAGCCTCAACCTTGAAATTAACAGCTTGCTCTCCAGAACTTGCACTCAGCTCCTTTTGGGAGAGGTGCAGTTTTATCACAAAAATCACAAGAGTTATCACCAGAAAAGGCCAACATAAAGAATAGTCATGAGGAATGTAGTGAAGTTCTCAGAGCTTTGCTCTTGGACTATTATTAAATTGAGAACAGGAGGAACAACAAGGCTTTTGAGACCTGAACGGACTCGGGGGATTCTGTTCCTCCACTTGGTCCTCATCAGAACTTGTAAGATCTCTGGGGAAACCTTCAAACTGAGCATCCTTTTCCGTTAGAGGGGCATCTTCGCCTCCGGATGTATTAACTCCGGTCAGATTTTCGGTTTGAGAGTCTGCCTCCTCTGGATGCTTCTTTTTTCTTTATCTAGGTTATCGCCAAGCCTTAAAATCTGTTTGTTAGATTTAATTTCATGACTCTCTGAAAGACAAGCAGGAATTACAAAAGTCATGACCACTGCTAGCACCTGAAAAAGAAGGTGAAGCCAGAACAAAGAAAAACTCTCTGAGAGATATAACCCATTTTAACTCATGGTTTGAATGCTGTTCCCAGCTTCAGGAAAAGTTCATCAGTTTTTTGGTGGGACCTCCAGATGTGGGAATGCCCACCCAGGGGCGCCAGATGTCAGGGAATGCCTCCGGGGTCCCCGACAGTGTCAGGACAGAAGTTCTCTTCTACCTCCGAGGATGCTGGGAGAACAGATGAAAACTCACAAGTCCGGTGCAGTTCAAAAAAGGCTTTTAATAGTACAAAAGCTCTTCCACAGCACTCCACTATAATGAACAAACTCTAGCTCTGGTTCGAACTTAGACCATACAAAAGAGCCTAAGTCTCCCACCAAAGAGAGAGGATCTCACCCAAGATGAGTCCTCCCCAGAAGAAGGAGCAAAAGGCCAAAGAGCCAAAAGCCAAAAGCCAAAAGCTGTGGAGCCGAAAGTGAAAAGGCCCAAAGTCAAAAGGTCCTAACAAATACAGAGAAAAAATTTCCTCTTATCCCAAGAATGCTTGTGGCTTAAAATGAGTTCACAAAAGTGTAAAATATTTATGTGTGTAGGAACTTTTGTGTTACCATACCACAGCGACTGCCAAAGTGCCAGTAACACTCCGCCACAGACAATAGCGCCCTTCTGTTCCCCAGATACCCTTAGGAGACATCATTTCTGTTGGCAGGGTCTATGGATTCTTTACATGGGCCATGTTTATTCGCTGGCATTGTTTATTTTTATATACAACATATAAGATAATCTTGCATTTATTTTTCTCATTCTGACTTTAATTTAGCATGGCACCCTCTAGTTTTATGCATGTTGTAGCAAATATCAAGGCTTCATCATTTCTTATAGCCAAGTAGTGTTCTGTTGTGTGTATATATCCTGCAACTTCTCTATTCATTTGTCTACTCTTAAGCATTAGGATTGCATCCAGGCCTTGGTTACTGTAGGTAGTACTACAATAAACCTAGCTACGTATCTTTTCCGATTCCTGTTCTCTTATTCTTGGAATATCAAAGAATGGAATTGCTGAGTCATGTAGTAGTTTTAACTCTATTGTTAAAGTTAATGTAGTTTGAATTTATTGCCATGTAGCTTGAAAATATTGCCATACTGAAAATATGGCAGTATTTTCAATGCTTTAAGAAATCTCTACACAGCTTTCCTCAAAGGTTTAATTAATTTACATTTTCACCAAGAGTGAATGAGTGTTCCTTTTCACCACATCTCCCGTTGTACTTACTCTAGGTCATTCTCACTAGGGAGAGGTACTATCTCTTGCCACCAACATTATTTCTTAAAAAGTCTTAGCTGTATCATATTCCTTTTGCTTCACTGCTAAACATCAGTTAACAGTATGCATTTATTTCTTAATTCTTCTATTTTACCATTTATTCTTCTATTCTTTTACCAATATGATATTGTCTGGATGACTGTAAATTAATACCTACTATAGTTGCACTAATCAAAACTATGTAATGCCACTCCTCTGGCTTTCTTCTCTGTTGTTGTCTGAATTTGGTAGAGTAATGCCAATACTTTGATATGAAATGTTTTTATACGAATCATAAAATGATTGAGAAAGTGTTTACTTCTATTCTCTAAGATACTGTAAAAAATTGGTATAGATTATTTGTTAAATATTTGTTAGATTCATCTAAGCTCATCTATAGTTGATGATTTATATTTTTATTTTTATTTCTATGCTATCTTTTATTGATTCCATTGTTCGATACATAGTAGGTGTATTCAGATTATCTCTTTCATGTGTGAGTTTTGAAAGAGTTTTTTCCAAGGCATTTGTTCATTTCATTTAGTTTCTTAACATTATGGCATAAAGTAGTTTATAGTGTCCCTCCATTATCTTTTTATATCTCTCAAGTTCTTTCCTGTGTTTATGTGATTTTGACTTCATTTTTTCTAGTAGTTAATAGAAAAAAAGCATATTCTCATATATTAATTGGCCTATAACACTTTTAAATGCATAGCAAATGCATAGTCTGGCCATAAGCCCCAGCTTCACTATGTCTGAAGCACATGTTTAGTTTTTATATTTCACCTGAAACACTGATTTTACTTCTTGATAATGAAAGGAAAAGTTTACATTAACATTTGGATTGTACTTTGCCTCGGTAATCTAGGTCCCTATAATTTCACTATGGATCATCTGTTATCTCCTTGAATATATATGTTTAACAATTTAAAGACACTAAAGGACATTTAAAAACATTTCTTTCCACTAAATTCCAGTATTCCTTTCATCACACAAATACTGGAAAAATTCTGTTCTTTCGCCAATTCCCTTAAGTGCTTATCAGTTTTGATCTGCTCCTCCCACTTCTCTTTATGCTCTTCTCATCTTTGCCTCTGTCTCTATCTGCCTCTCGTTCCTATATTTTACTTGAACATCTTTGCTATGAATTTATTACTAGAAAGTTTAAAAGAGAATAGACATGGAGACTCACCCTGCAAATTGAGCTTATCTTAAAATAAGTGTGATTAGTAAAGAATCATGAAGACAAATTTTTGCCATGTTGATTCTGGGCTTAAGAGAGAACTATTTCCCCCAGAGAGCTATGTTTAAAATAACTAGAATTATGCAATAAAAGAAAAATACCCCCATCCTGAATATAGGCAAAGTTCGTAGAACATCTATGAAATGACTGCTTTTTGCAAATTTCCTTTAAAATATGACTTAGGAAGACAGCTAAATTCTTTTTCTCCTCCCACATCATCCACATATAGAAGAGCTTCAAGTTATCCTAGATTCAAGTTCAAAAGAGGACAAATTCTTTCCTGTTTATTCACAAGATAGAGAACCCGCATTCAAGTAAGGGCTGAACCTCCTGTCAGTATTATGTGTTTTTGCTTCCTTTCCAAGTCTCACAATAAGATGATTGTTTTGTAGTATGGACTTAAATTCAAAATATAACTTTTATTTGCAATGATTCTAACTCAGTTTTATACCAACAAATGTTTTAAATACAGTATTCTTTATATACTAAATTTTTATATTGATTTGTAAACTTTTGTAAATAGAAATTGATTAAGGAGACTATTTCTACCCAAGAACTGAGTGTATAGTTTGGATCACAGATTTCTGGAGACTGCAGATGTTACATTAGAAAACAAGAGAATTTTATGTTGTGTGAAAGGTGGTGCCAATTCAAGGAGCAGCAAAAGTTCACAGCTATAATGTAGACAAGAAGATCACCTGAGTCCACACTACTTCCCGTAGCTTTGTGATGATTTTGTGAGTTATTATGTTTCTATCGTAGTTTCTTCAACTGTAAACTGGAAATATCATGGGTTAAATGAAATAATCTTAAAACAATAGCTAATATCTATATATAAAATCATTCCAAATGCTTTTTACTTCCTTCTTCCACCAATACAACTTGCAGTGTTGATGACATTTTAATAACACCTTGTGAGAATATGACCATTCCTGAGAGGTCCATCTATAGCTCAGTGACAAAGAACCTGCCTTACAAGCATGAAGCTGCTAGTTTGATCCTGAAAACACGCTTTATGCACCGAGACCCTGGTGACAGTACTGCTGTTTGTGGCACCCAGAGCTACATCAAGGAGTACTGCAATCAAGTATATGTGAGCACAGCTGCCTTGGTGTGCAGTCTCAGCAGGCCACCACAGCTACAGTGCTCTGGCACCACAGTGAAAATGTTCACAAGCAGCACAACTAAAGAGTGTGGCCCTCTGCATGAGTACATGTGCAAGCACTGTACTGCCACTGATTATGTGCAGCACAACTAAGGAGTGTGGCCCTTTCCATGCGTATGTGTGCAAGAACTTTATGGCAACTGAGTGTGTGCCACTTTTGTTCATTGCAGCTGCAGCGCTTATGCATCAAAGAAGAAAGGGAAGGCAAATAATGACATAAAGTATTTTTTAAAAATATGATCATTCCCTTTCCTTCTCAGTGTGTTCCTGTATCTGGTTGACCTTCTTTATAGCATTGACTCACCTATGCTGAACAAATAATCAAAGCAATAAATGTTAGACATCGAGCTTTTCAAGGAAAGGAAGTCTTGGGCCTGTCCTCATTAACTGTGTTAGCCCAGCTACATGCCAGCCAGCCTACCATTTGAATCTGCTGCACTATTAAGATGTTGAGGTATACAAAACATTGCTTTTCTTTTCAATTGCCCTTTCCTTAGACAATGGCGTAGAAACAAGATTCAGATAATACTTATCATGTTTCTCCAATAGCAGCAGTCAAATAGAACAGGCTTGTCATATGGTACCTCAGTACTCAGACAAAATGAGCACAAAACAGCAGCCCACAATATAGTTTTTGTGCTCCATTTCTAGGCTGTTGGGTCCAAGCCTTGGGGAATACATAAAATATTCTGAAAGCTGTTGAAAAGCCCACACAAAGAGATGGATCTTGTATGCCCTCATGAACAGCTTAGTGTATACATCTTTCCTGGAAAGCTAAAGGAAATTCTCTGCCTCTGAATCCTGGCTAAGAAACACCTTTGTCTAACATGAGACTATTTGTTTGTTTAATGGAATTAGGATATAGATTATGAATCACTTCATCATTCAGAATCTATGTAAGCGAGAACTTGACTAAATATTTCAGTACCTAGAGTGTTGAATATGTATATATTTATGTGAACTATGGTTTCTAGATAATCTGCAAAAGATCTATTTCTAAGGGGCAGGAGTGATAGCACAGTCGGTAGGTTGTTTGTGTAGCACACGGCCAACCTGGTTTTGATCCCCCGGCATCCCATATGGTCCCCTGAGCACCGCCAGGAGTAATTCCTGAGCAAAGAGCCAGGAGGAACCCCTGAGCATTGCTGGATGTGACCCAAAAAATCTGTTTTTCTTTTGAGTACTTGTGGGAAGAAGGTTTGCTTTATTATAAATGGCATGCTTAGAAGCTGGAATTTAAATATTTCTACTGATACTTCAATGCTTACAGGTATTCCAGTGTTGATGGAGGCTAAGAGTGGTTGCTCCTAGGGCCAGAGAAATAGTATAGCAGACTGGGGGCTTGCCTTGTCCACAGTTGATTCAGCTTCAATCTCCAACACCCCATATGGTACCCCGATCCCACCAGGAGTGAACCCTGAGCGCAGAGCTCCAAGTAAGACCTGCTTACTGCTCACTGTGGCCAAAAACGAAAACAAACCCAACCCCTACATGGTTGCTTTTAATTGAAGTTTTTCAGTAGAGTTTGGAGAAAATATGGCAGACTGGAAAACATATTGAGTCTTGAGTGAGGGTATCACTATCACTATCTTCCGTTAATCATCTATTTGCTAGAGCGGGCACCAGTAATATCTCCATATGTCCTGTCTCATGCTAGGAGAACTCAAAGGCATCCGCTTGCTCCAGGAACATAAAGAGCCTCAAACAATTATATTAGGTCACAGGAATAACCTAATATAAATGTTACTGGTATTTGGCATCTCAAATACTGCACGAGCAGCTTGCCAGGCTTGCCGTGCGTGTGGCATACTGTTGTAGTCACTTCTAAATAAAGCATTTATTGATGAACCACACGGCTGCGATAGTCTGGTTGGCTGGGTGGAGTTGTGACGAGAGGGAAGTCCGGATGTGGAAAATGGGGGGCCCCATGGAGTGGGGGTTGGGTCATCTGGCTTGTTGTGAGGCTCTGCTGGGGTGGCAGGCCAGGGCTAGAACCTGCCATGCCTCCCAGGCGCCTCACGAGCAGCTGGGCAGAGGGAGAGCAAGTAGCAGCTCTGCCCCATGTCTGAGAGTCTCTGGTTCAGCATACCTGAGCCGGATTGAGAAGAAACTGCTGCAGGGTGGGTGTCAATGATCCGGGCTGTGATAGTCTGGTCTGGTGGGTGGAGTTGTGATGAGAGGAAAGTCGGAAGTGGAAAATGGGGGACCCCATGGAGTAGGGGGTCGTCTGGCATGTTGTGAGGCTCTGCTGGGGTGGTGGGCCAGGGCTAGAACCCACCATGCCTCCCGGGCACCTCATGAGCTGCTGGGCACAGGGAGAGCAAGTAACAGCTCTGCCCCATGTCTGAGAGTCTTTGGTTCAGCATACCTGGGGCGGATTGAAAAAAAACTGCTGCAGGGTGGGTGTCGATGATCCGGGCTGTGATAGTCTGGTGGGTGGAGTTGTGATGAGAAAGAAGCTCGGATGTGGAAAATGGGGGCCCCATGGAGTAGGGGGTCGTCTGGCTTGTTGTCTGGCTTGGGTGGCAGGCCAGGGCTAGAACCGCCCTATACCTCTTCTATACCCACCCTATACCTCTTCTATACCTAGAGTGAGGTATAGAATCAGTTAAAATATAAGTGTATTAAATAGCTAAAAGTTGGCAGCTGAATAAACAAAGCAAATACCGTGGTGAGAGAAACAAGGACAGAAGATGACAAGTGTAAGTTAGAGGAATTCTGGCTGGTGAGAAATATCCTTGGCAGGAAAAGGATGCTGACATTTACAACGGTGGTCACCAAAACTAATTTTGAAGTTATTGCTTGGAATATTCTTTTGTTATTTCCCTTAAACTTGAGTAACGTGAACTTGAACGCATACCTATGCTAGTCATTCACTAGATAAATGAAAGTAATACCAAAAAGAAGAGTTTAAGAGTTTGGGAATAGAGGAGGGAATACAAAGAAAATGGGGAATGCATTTTTATTTTATTTTGTTTTATTTTATTTGGTTGGGCTTTACCCTCAGGCTAAAGGGAGATGAATTTTAGATCAGAAATCAAACCGCAATACTTGACAATGGATGCAGGTAACCAGAAAAACATCAGGTACCCAAAGTCCCTAGAAGTATAGAAAGAGAATTTGACAGTTAATTTAAATACGAAAGGTTTAAATGACTGCTAAAGTGAAAGATTGGGGGAGCATCCAGGGGGCTGAATGTGTGGCTTAATATGAATATGTGAAATAGACTCATGAACAATCATCTCTATTTTTATGCATCTGAAACAAAGGTAGGAATCTGGGCGTAAGCCAAATCTATGGCAAACCCTTGATTTGTGATGCTGTACTCTAAGAAGGGACAGTGTATGTCTGCGACCACATTTACAGACCCTCTGGCCTATTCTTTCCATACTATTCTGCCCAGAATCAGATTATTTGAGGAATGCAATATTAAATGCTGTGGTTACTGGGTATATTTCTGCCAGAGGCACATGTTTTATATTCTTCAGCTACAGGATCCATAGGAATAATTCCAGAAAATTTAGTAAACATTCAGCTGACTGATCCAGCTTCCATCAAATTCACAGTGTAGTGGGAAAGTCAAATATACACTTAATGATAAATTCTATAATAAAGATAAATACATATATCTGTACCCTATCTCTCTATATAGAATATACATATCACTGTTTTCCCCCGTTTTCCCCATATATCACTGTTCTCTCTTTCTATATATATATGTGTGTGTGTATCTCTCTATATATACATACACAAATATATATATACATATATTACTGTTTTCCTCATATATATCCTCATATATATATATGTGTATATATATATATATATGAGGATATATATGAGGAAAACAGTGATGCTATCTTTTCTTCATGGGAAAAGGAAGGGTGAAGGAAATGTTTGAAGTAAATTTAAGTTGAAATTTAAAGGGGAGTAAGATGTTTCAAGCTGCAAGACAATCAATGTAAGGATTTTTTAATGGGTTTTTCTGAGGGAAAATGATAGCATTCATATCAGAAAGACAAGTGAGGAATGGCTGAACATTGGTATTTTAACTATGCAGTGGTATCTCTTTGATGTTTTGCTTTGAATTTCACTGATTATACATGATAAAGTATCTTCTTGTGCTATTTTTTCAGGGTTAGGGGTTAAGCATGAACTTTATTGAAACTTATTTAGAAAGAGCCCAAGTAGAGCCCACGGCATCTGCTTGCTCTAGGAACATAAAGAGCCTCAAACCATTCCATCAGGTCATGGGAATGAGGTCTATAATAGTTACAGGACATATGGAGATGTTACTGGTGCCGGCTCAAGCAAATCAATGATGAACAGGAAGACAGTGATACAGTGATTTAGAAAGAGGTGAGGGAAAGTGTGTATTCAAGAGAGAACACAGGCTTCTCCAGAGTGAAATAGGCAAACAGAGAAACAGACAGACAAGCAAGCAAGAAACACACTCAAAGTGAACATGGACTTGAAGAACAAACCTCTTCATGCTCTTTTTTAAATTGAATCACCATGAGATATGCAATTACAAAGTTGATCATGATTAGGCTTCAGTTGCACAGTGTTTCAACACCTATCCCTTTACTGGTGCACATTTCCCACCATCAATGTCCCTAGTTTCTCCCTCCTCCTTCTGCTACCTCAGACTGCCTCTATAGCAGGTACTTTCTTCTCTCTCTCTCTCTCTCTCTCTCTCTCTCTCTCTCTCTCTCTCTCTTCTCTCTCTCTCTCCTCTCTTCCCCTTTGGGTATTGTGATTTTCAATACAGGTTCTGAAAGAGAATCGTGCTTTTCCTTTTACTGGCTTTCAGCACTCAGTTCTTTCATGCTGATTTCCAACTATCATTGTCATAGTTGTCCTTCTCCATCATAACTGCCTTCTCCCATCACCACTTGTAGCCAGGTTCCAACCACGGAAGGGTGCTCCTGGCCTTTGTTTCTACTGTCCTAGGTTATTAGTCTCATATTACATTTTTATGTTCCACCAATGAGTATAGTCATTCTATATCTGTCCCTCGCCTTCTGATTCGTTTCATTCAGCATTATAATCCCCATGTCCATTCATTTATAAGCAAATTTCATGACTTTGTTTTTTCCTGGTGGCTGTGTAGTATTTCATGTGTAGATGTCCCATAATTTCATTATCCAGTTGTCTGTTCTCAGACTCTTGGGTTGTTTCCAGATTCCGACTGTTGTAAATAGTGCTGCAGTAAACACAGAAGAGCAGTATGATATTGGGCTCCCAGGGTGTATTTTTTATTATTTGTATATATTCTTTTGAAGTTTCTGTTAAAGTCTTTGACCAAATTTTTTTAAAAAGTCAGACTACTGTGTTTTGCTATTGTTCAGTTTATTTTTAAGTTTTTAAGTTTATGTTTTTGGCTCTTTGGGTCACACCCAGCAATGCTCTAAACTCAGAAATTGCTCCTTGTGGTGCAGGTGAACATAAGGGATGCCAGAGATGGAGCCTACCCACTCTACTATTGCTCCAGCCCCTTTTGTTGAGTTTAAAGAGTTCTTTGTATTTGGGAAAACAGTCCTATATATGGCTTGTCTTTTAGAGATCATTTTACCAGTCTCAGACTTGCCTTCTCATTCTCCTGATATTGTATTTCTTAGAAAAACAGTTTTCATCTTAACAGAAACTAGATTATATTATTTTCATGGTTTTATCTTGCAAAAATTCTGCAATATTTATATTGCAAAAATTCTGCAATATTTTATATTGTGAGAATTCTGTAATTTATTTTGGTAAACAAAGTACCAATTTCAGTTTAAGGAAAGAACAGATACGTCAAGGAGTCATGTTGATCAACATGCCAACCTGGTATGCTCCTAATATTTACTTCTTCCACAGATACCCTTGATATATAACTAAACATAAAACAGTTCCCTTTGAATAGATACAAAAATTTATTGAGTGACTACCAGAAGCAGAGTGTCTGAGAAAAATAACTGCATCCAAATGAGTGGATAGACTGAGATACATTGTTGCCATAGAACCTATTCCTTGGGTTGTGCTTTGTAATCAGGAGGAATTCCAAAATTTCCAAGATTTAGCTGATGAGTAAAAGGTTTCAGCTATTCACCTAATGCCTCAACTATTAAGACGGACACTATGGGAAAGTCTACAAATTGTCTAGCTCCGAAACTCAATGTGTCTCCTGTTGACAAGCCCTACAGGTTAAGAGCAAACAAAGAAGCAGTTGTTAACAGTCAGAGAGGCTTTACTGCCTCCATCTCCCCAGGATTCCAGACTCAAGGCAGAGAGAGAAGGCACAAGTTCTAGTTTCTAGTCTTTCCCTGGAAGGAGTTTGCATAATTTGCAAGCTGCTGCCTAAGGATCTGGCTTCTAATTTGTACACATCTAGTTACTGGCTTTGATTCCACACAGAATGTGCAAGAGCCAGTGAGTACTTCCTTGTTTGATCTCTAACTCATTCCAACAACAAAACCAAGTCATTAGCATCTTCCTGGAAGGAGCTTGAGCACACGTGTTCAGCTTTAATAGCTGTCACTCCAGGCCATGACCTCCAAACCCCTTAGAAGAAAAGGTCAGTGGGATTTGCATTCATGAGTCCCCTGTGCTATAGCAAACTAAATGGCAGTTATAAGAGGAGCCCTTTTCACAGTTAGGTTTCCAGGCTCCTTACAAACTGAGGAGGCAAAACTGTCCATCTCCTAATTTTTCTCTAAAACGTTGGTTGCATACTTTCTTAGTTGCTACTTGAAGGTCCAACTTATTTTATTTTTTTCTTTCAAAATTGTATTTTATTAAAGCACTGTGGTTTACAAAGTTATTCATAGTTGGGTATCTGACATAAAATGTTCCATCACCAATCCTCCCACCAGGTTCTCTCTCCTATGCCCCCAACTCCAGCCTTCTGGGGCTGGTGTAACTTCTACCACCTTGCCTCTAGGTATTAACTGCAATAGTCTCTTTGCGAATATACGTTGCCTCTTGTCATACCCTCTACTATTAGGAGCTTCAATAGTTTGAAAAGTTTGCTAGGCACACAGAGGAACACCCATTGACAAAGTTCACCTCTTACCAAGAAACAGCATAACAAGACTCAGAGAGGTGACTATTTTTTATTACACAAAAACACACAAAATATCAAAGAAAATGAAGAAATAAAAGAGCAAGTTATTGCCCCAGAATTTGCTCAAAAAACCACTTAAGTAATTACCAATAGTAAATTTAAAGTATCATGAAAATGTTCACTAACGTCAATAGAACGATGCAGAGACAAGTGGATAATTTAAACAGAGATAAAGATATTAAAGAGCAAACAGAATTAGAGAAATGAAGACTATAATAACTAAACTGAAAATGTTACTGTAGAGCTCTAATATCAGACTAGTTAAAGAGGCAAAAAGAAGAAGTCTCACCCTGAGGATGGTGCGGTGTCAGAAATCCAGATAGGGCAGGCAAGTAGGTCGAATACCTTAATAATTGCATTATGTTTCTGACTCCAATATCAAGGAATTTTTTTATCACAAAATTGGCTGACCTGATAGAGTACAATCTTTCCTGTCAAATAATTGAAGAAGAGATAGTTTCTCAGAAAACAAAAACAGGAAGGTCTTAAAACAATTGCATCAACCTTATAAGATGTGTGAAAATAAAACCACTAAAGCTGAAATGAGGACACTAGTTAAGAACGTAAGAAGAAATCAAAGTATGAAACACACGGGTTGAAGTAAACATAGTTAATCAGAATATTTTGATGTTATAATTGGGCGGGAAAATCACTTATCACTCAGTTATAAATATCTCTATGTTTTATTTGCTTTCCTTACCCTGTTCCTATTTTTCTTTGTATTTTTCTGCCTTTTGTAGTATTTTATCTGCTTTTATTTTCTCTATTCTCTGATACTTCTTTTTTCAAACTTTGAAGTGCTTGCTCTAGAGCTCATAACGTATACTAAAGTCTAGTACAATTCAGCTTTCACATAGCTCTATATTATATGTGAACTATAACGCTCATACATGGATAGTCTGAACACCCTTAAATAATAAAATCAGCCCAATTTTGTCTTCCTGTCCCTTATGTCACTGCTGGCTTCATTTCACTTACGTATAATGGATTCATGGTGTCAACATTTCAGTCCTTTCAGATTTAATCTATAGAGTTGATGCAATCCCAATCAAAATCCCAGCAAATTATTTATCATTTTAAACGTAGCAAAGTTTGGGGCTATAGCGATAGCCCAGCACGTAGGGCATTTGCCTTACACGCGGCTGGCCTGTGCCAACCTGGGTTTGATCCCCAAAAAGCAAAAAAAAGTGTCAAAGTTTTGTACTAATATGTTTACATGGAGTACCAAAAGTTTCAGAGCAGACAACAAAAAGTTGGGGACAGACATCACTTACATATAAGTGTACATGATACAATAAAATGCTTCAGTTATTAATCTGTACAACTTCTTATCTGTTAGATGAATGAAGAATAAGTAAAGTACTTTTCAAAGATCTTGTGTATTCCTTTCTGATGTCTTTTTTATATGTGATTTAAAAGTATCTCTTTCTTTTCTTCAAAGAACCTTTTCCATAGGCTCAGTGACCTAAGCACTTATTCTGAAACAATGTGGTGTGACTTTGATTCCCATTATTAGCATTTATTTTGGACTTTTGGATTATTTCTTAGGATTTTCATCTGTCTGCTTACATTGTCTATGTCTTCTTGCATGTTCCTACTTTATCCACTGGAGTCTTTAACATATTAATCATAGCTGTTTTAATTTCCCTGTCCAATAACTTCAAAATCATTATCATGTCTAGTTCAGGTGCTTTTTCTGTATTTTCATATGGGTTTCTTTGCTTTTTTATGTGTTTTATAATTTTCTCTCAATCACTAGACATGATGTATCAGGTCAAAGAAAATGCTCTGTATAGTAATATTGCGGTGAGGTTCAGGGAGAAGGAAATGTCCTGTAGTCCTACAACTAAGTCTTGGTTTGTGCTTCTGGATGGTGAAGTTCACAAGAGTTTATGATTTGTTTAATAATACTTCTCCATTATGTATAAGGGATTGGGTTATAGTCGAGTATTTTCATTCTCCCACTAGAAAAACTAGAATGGACCAAGTTGGGCCCTCCCATTCCTCTAGTTTACAACTCTGATAATACCCTAAAATATTCATTTTCTCTCCTACTGCTAAAACTCAAGGGAGTTTCTTGCCTTGAGAATGGGATCATACTTCTCATTATATTGTTTTCTCTCTCTAAGTCTCCTTGGTTTTCTTTTTGACACTTAGGGTTGTCTACATTGAGACTCCTTCAATTTGCCAATTATACTTCAAGTTTTTCTATCCTAGCATAAGCTCAATAATGGTTTCTGGTAAAAGACTGCCATGGTAAGCCAGTACCCTCTGAATTTGCTTGCCTTTTTTCTCTAGTATGGAGCATAGGAAGGAGTTCTTTCCACATCTTTACAAGAAGTTGTTCATTTTTCTGTCTGTCTAGTGCTTATTCTTAGGATTCAAGGGTGAATCCTATACTCCTAATGTATAAAACTGAAAAACAGTTCTGTATACTATGATAAAATAGAAAGAAATAATACATAGAAAAATAATACTACAAAGTTGGGTGAGGTAATATATCTATAATGGTCACTTGTATCTGTATAGTTATCTTTAAATCAGAGTGATTGATTAAAGTGAGATGATCTTCTATTTAAAGATGAGATAGAAGTGATTATTTGTCAAGATTATTTTAAGGGTGAAAATTCTTATTCAGATACATTTGGAGTACAAAAGGCAAAAATTCCTTCCTGATGCGTGAAAACAAAAAACTCTGACATTTTACATGTATTGATCTTTTTTCTTACAAATTATAATTATTGAAATATAATTATAAATAATACCTTTGGGAGAAAGTTTTCTAATGAAAATGTCAAACACCCAATATATAAGTTAGAAGCATGCTTGACTAAATCTAACAAATAGCCAAAATTATTGAGATAACATAAGAGATTGTTTTCTTCAATTAAAATTCTAGGAGCAAGCAGTCCATTAAGGGAAAAATGGGCATCTTTATGGAGCTTCTTTCTGCAAGTCCAGTTATCACATCTACAGCTCTTCCAAGATAGTAAGGGATAAAGAAAATGGAGCAAAATATGCCTTCTCACTTCTTTTAAGGAAGCTTCTCAATGTCAGGACACCTGCTAGCCAGAACTTAGATAAACAGGTACATTTATAAGCCTTTATAAATGCAAAGACAAGGAAAGACTTTTGTAGGAGTAGGAAAATTCCCAACAATAATCCCAGTGTCTGTATTACCCTAGAAAAAGAGGAAAACATATATTGACCACCCATTTACATCTTTGCTCCACTGTATCTGTTTCACAAAATTTTCTTCTCTGGAACTTCCAACTGTTTTGGAGAAGGATTGTGTCCTTTTATTCCTAGGTTGCTATAAAAGGGATAGGGGGAAAAAGGGATATAAAAAAGTGAAAGCATCAACAAATAATATAATAATAAATATTGTGTCACTATTACACTCCTAATCTACTGATCTTTTCTTTATTTAATTTGTTCTTGTTGTTATTTTTCCTTTTTGCTAGTTTGTTTTGAGGGCACACATGAAGGTTCTCAGGGCTTACTCCTGGTTCCATGCTCAGGGATTTCTCCTAGCAGAACTCAGCAGATCATGCAGGTTGGCTGGGATCAAACCCAGCTCAGCCGCATGCAGGGAAACTTCTCTACAGGCTGTACGATCACACCTTGCCTTTATTTCCTAAAACATAATCTAAATTTGGGTTTTGTAATTGAATATAGTTTTGTTAGATTTTGAAATGTAATACGAAAAATCCTCGGTTTGTAAAGGACTGATATATTAAAATGTGATAACTTTACAAATACAGTTGGGGATTCTCACTGCTCAAAAGAGGAAGATATTCAGGAAGATGTACCAAAGGAATATGAAGGGTTTTATGTTAAGACATAGGTAAAGACAAATGGCCACCAAATAGTTGCTACATTTTTGGCTCCCTCAACTTTGGGTATACCATAAGTCAGTTGTTTCTTTCATAAGACAAATTCTGAACTAGAGAAATTTGATGTGAAGGTAAATCTTCAGGGTTTATCCACATTAACTTACTACCTAAAATTAGATCCAAGTGTTAAAAAAATGTGAAATCAATTTTCCAACATCATAAGGTCTAAGAAAATGTTGCTAGGGACAGGTTCATTAAAACACTCTATAGGTTTCATTCTTCTGTGCATAGGGGTAAGATTACACTTCCGATGGAATGATAAACTTTCTCTTTTTAGTAGCCCCATTTTCTTTTCTTAGAAAAAACTAATCTCTTTTAAAAGCACATTAATATTTAATCTCTTCAGTGTAGAATGATTTTTAATCTATCAGGAGGCAAGTAATTATAAAGATATCCTAGGATCTAAGGAATATAAAGTTGGAACCTCCTAAAATTCTAAATCCCATTTATGCCAACTATAGCATATATAAAACTGTGATGGGATCAATCAAATCTAATGTAGTGTAAAAACATGTTTTTATGTAGAATTATATTCTTTTCATAAATCAAATTTAGAGATTTTGAGGTTAACTGAAGTTTGTGGCACTGATATTTAGATATTTAGCTAATCCACCTCACTACAGTTCAGGCAACTTTTAAATACTCCAGAAAAATATATTGTAAAACATATGAAGTATTTTTCAAAGGCATTTGAAAATCTTTGAAATTAATGTTCCATGACAAAGTTTAAGATTAAAACAAGTGCTCAAAGTCAAGCTAGAAAACCTAAAGAAAGAGTATACAACTTAGAAGTAAATATAACCATAAAAGACTTTCACATTAGGGTCATAAGACTTATCAGAGTCTATTATAAAGTAAGATAGAGTAGATTTAGTGACAGATAAAGAAATGTGACCAAGGGGCTATTGGCAGGGAGAGGAGAGTTATCAGCTGTCTTCCTTGGCAGTATTAGGTCTGGCTTAGCCTCAGCAGGGATGGTCTTTTTTTTTTTTTTTAAATAAGAATGCATATTTGTATTGGTTTCTTGCAATTACTGGGTCAGGCGATCTATTCTCATAGTATTCTCTATCTGGCCAAGCTGTGTGTGTGGGATGCTAGGCTATAGTATAGGTGCGGAGGAAAGAGCACACTAGGTTAGTTCCCGAGTACAAGTGGGACTCCAGTAAAATCTAAGTTTGATCATTAACTATCATGCCGAAGTACTAGTAAAACGCTTCAGTCAACAGACATTTCTAATGAAAATTGCATTATATTTAGCAGTACCCTCTTCTAGAATATTCATTCTTACAATAATCGAATTATTGTAAGGTGTAATTATTGTATGGTGCCCACTTGAGCAAATAGGCGAACAACGGGAAGACAAGTGACAATAATTGATAAAATAGGCGCAGCCCAAATAATTTTTAATTTCTTTTTTATTTTGGTGGCGATTATAGGGCAGGGGGCAAGTGATCAAGATACACCCAATGGGTTGGGAGCTATTAGCAGCAGCTCTGCTGCAAATAATTTTTTTAGCTTAAAATATTTTTATTTATTCACCATGAATTACAAATATATTTACGATTGAGTTCCAGGTGTGCATTTTCCCGCCACTGAGGTCCCAGTCTCCCTCCCATCCCCCGTTTCCCCCTGCCACATGGTCCTAGTGTTCCTTTCCCTAATTTATCCCCACCAGAGACAGGCTTCCTGCTTAAGACCAGTCCTCCTGTTCTTTGTTTCTTTCTTTTTTTTTTTTTTTTTTTGCTTTTTTTTGGGTCACACCCAGCGATGCTCAGGGTTACTCCTGGCTCTGCACTCAGAAATCACTCCTGGCACTGTCTGGGGACCATATGGGATGCCTGGGATTGAACCCTGGTGGGCTGAATGCTAGGCAAAGACCCTACCCACTGGACTATCGCTCCGGCCCCTGTTCTTAGTTTCTATTGTCATTGGGAGTTTTATATTGCCCTATGATGTTTATTTATATTCCCCATATGAAAGAGATCGTCCAGAGTCTATTCCTCTCACTCTGACTGATTTCCCTGAACATGATACTCTCCAGATCTGTCCACGTTGCAGCAAATTGCATGACTTTGTCTTTACTCGTGGTTAAGTTGTATTCCACTGTGTTTGTGCCATAGTTTCTTTATTCAGTCATCTCTTCGTAGGCATTTTGGTTGTCTCAATAAATTCTGGGGTCAGAGTGCTGGTGCAGTGGGTACGGCATTTGTCCTGCACGTCTCTGACCCAGGTTTAAACCCTGACATCCCTTACAGTCTCCTGAGCCCACCAAGAGTGATCTCTGAGTGAAGAACCCAGAAGCAAGCCCTGAGCATAGTCAGGTGTTGTTCCCTTCCCCTTCCCAACCTCCACCCCCCCAAGAGGGAAAATTTTCTGGAAATTTGTATAAGTATGTATGCTTCCTGCACACATAAGAGAGATTTACCAATTTTCTATTCATGCATAGCTTACACACAGAGGTTGAAGAGGGAAAGTTTAGGTCTTTACCTGAGAAAGGTTTGAGGAAACATAAGCACGCTCACTTAAGGTTTTGTCTTTTCCATAGAAAACTGAAAAGATCTTACTGGTACAGTGTGGGAAATGTTCTAACAGAGAGGACTATTTCTTTGCACATGTAAATGTTTTTCTCCAAAGTAACCTCTACATGGATTATAGTGTCCCTCTAGTGAAATTAATCTTTTTTGCCAAGAACATATTTGACAGTGCAGGGTTTAACATCTTTCTATTGTGATCCTTGACATTCTTCAAAACCTTCCAGAATTCAGAAATTCAGTTGGGCACAGCTAAATTGAAATTGCTGTTAATGTAGCCAAATAAACTGTATCTTGGGCATCAATAGCTTTATTTAGGTTTAAGACAATGCTTCAACATGACTTCGAACATGATATATAGGCAAAACAGTTAGGGTAAATCTTGCTATAAGTCATTAATGCAGCCTTTGAGAGTAGCTAGAAGAATCTTATTTTGGTGGGCACACTTTTTGGGGATTCTCATTTAGAATCACAGGCATCACAGGAGGGAGATTATTTATAAATCTTCTAACTGTCACTCTTACCTCCAATATTCCGTTGTTTCAAACTTCAGGTAAATTATCAAGTTTTAAAAGGAAAGAGGGAAGACAACAGATTTAAATAAGTAGTTGGGTATATGAGAACCAGTATTTCTTTCTTTGAGGGAACTGGGTGTACCTGTCAGGTACACCCAGCAGAGCAGAAACTAGCTTTCCCCGTTGAACCCCCTGCATCCCATGGACCACGAGAGCAACTTCCGACTCGAGTCCACCATCCCGATGGAGCCTCAGAGGAGCCCAGAGAAACTCCCACACCTTGCTGGCAGCGATCTGTGTCACAATCCACACTCTGCAGCTGGAAAGATCTCCCCCCCAGCATATTAATCCAGTCTCCAGCCCACAGATTAATCCAGTCTCCAGCCCAGCTTGTCAGAAACCCAGCCTACAAGGACCCACCCTGCAGAGACCCACCCTTCAGAGGAGAGTATTTCAAGCCCAGGAATGCTTGAGCCTAAGACACAGGTACACCCGGCAGAGCAGAAACCAGCTTTCCCGTTGTGCGGCTGCTGCGCGGCTGCGCCGATTTACCCCCCAAATTACCACAAATATTCTACCCACCCCTCTGAGAGAGCCCCACAAAGTAATGAGGATATAGTGCCCGCATGGCAGAGCCTGGCAAGCTGTCCGATGCGTGTTCGATATGCCAAATCCAGTAACAAAAATGTTTATTTTCCTGACACCGAAAGAACCCTTAATAACGAAGCAGTAAGAAAGGCAAACAAGCAGTGCCTGATAAAATTTCACGGCTGTCCTAGGCTGCCAAAACGAAGGACTAAAATGACTGTCTGTACTTTCAATGCACGTACATTGGCATCGGAAGCATATATTGAGGATCTGATGCTGCAAGCAAGAAAGATCAAGTAAGACATCATTGGTCTGACTGAGACGAGGAGGCGTCAGTCGCATCATGCTGTATTTGACACCGGAGAAGAATTGTTCCTTGGAACATGTGATGAAAGAGGCATTGGTGGCGTTGGTGTCCTTGTCAACACGAACATGGCTGTCAACATTGATTCATTTGAATGCCTAACAAACCGAATAGGACGATTACACTTGAGGAGATGTGGCCCACTGCCAGCAATTTCTATCTTCATTGTCTATGCACCAACATCCACATACAAAGAAGATGAAATTGAGAAATTCTACATGGAATTGGAGGAGTTCTATAAAAAAGCTCACACCTTCTACAAGATCATAGTCGGTGATTTTAATGCCAAGATAGGACCGAGAAGATCGGCTGAAGAACTCCACATTGGGACACATGGCCTAGAATGGAACGAACAGGGTGAGAGACTATCTGAGTTCATCATGTCCACCAAGACTATTCATGGGAACTCACAGTTTCAGAAGGCTGAAGCGAAACGTTGGACATGGGAATCTCCTGGCGGACAGTTCCACAATGAAATTGACCACACCATCTTCAAACGACGGTTTTGTCTGACCGATGTTGCTGTCGTTCCCCAAATTCCAGACAGGATCGGACCACCGTCTCCTTCGTGCAAAATTCTACTTCCCTAGCAACGGGAGAAAAAGCTGCAATGTTTAAGAAGAGAACTCCCAGAACGACCACCAACTGGGAACTCTTTGGCACCATTGCGGCAACATGGGAAGATACCATCATTGATGACATCAATGAAGAATACAACCGACTGGTTCAGAACCTCCATGATTGTGCGAAGAATGAATGCCGAGAGAGAGAAAGACACAAAAGGACGCTTTGTCTTCAGAAACTCTTGAGCTCATTCGCCAACGTGGCAAGGCGCGAGGCTCAGGAGACCAAATGCTAATGTCCAAGCTTGCTAAACAGTGCAGAGAAGCGATAAAAGAAGAACTCAAAGACAGAAGAGCAGAAATACTGGAAGATGCAGCAGATGCCGGAAAAGTATTCGCACTGCCCGCCTGTCCTTTGCCAACTATAAGACCAAAATGACTGCCCTCCGACGCCCTGATGGATCTATCACATCTTCCAGAAAGGCAATGGAGAAGATTATCCAGGACTTCTACTCAAATCTCTTTGATAGCCACATCCACCTGCCCACATACCAAATTCCACAGGATGGATATGTCATTCCCAACATTCTCCCTTCTGAAATCCGACATGCCATCTCGTCGGTAAAGAAGGGAACAGCACCAGGCCCAGACAAAGTCAGACCCGAACATCTGAAGAATCTGCCATCGGTACTCATCAATACACTAGCTCGGCTCTTCACATGCTACCTGTCCGAATGCAAGGTACCCTCCCAATGGAAAACCAGCAGGACAGTTCTACTATTCAAGAAGGGAGACATTCACAACATCGGCAACTATCGCCCCATCTGCCTGTTGTCTGTCATCTACAAGCTGTTTACACGAGTCATCCTGAACAGGATTAGCAGAACACTAGATGAAGGACAACCATGCGAGTAAGCAGGCTTTCGGAAAGGATTCAGCACAATCGACCATATCCACACAGTAACCAAGCTCATTGAGGTTGTAGGGAGTACAAGATGCCACTCTGTCTCACGTTCATTGATTTACAGAAGGCCTTTGATTCTGTGGAGACTGAAGCAGTCATCGAAGCCCTAGTCAAACAGGGTGTTCAAACCCAATACATCAAGATCCTTCGTGAGCTGTATTACGGATTCACCACCAGGATCTCACCATTCTACAAAGAAGTGATCATTGATGTCAAAAGAGGGGTTCAACAGGGTAATACCATCTCACCAAAACTCTTCAGTGCCACCCTCGAGAACATCATGCAACAATTAGAATGGGAAGGAATGGGAGTGAAGATAGATGATCGGCAACTACACCACCTCCGTTTCGCTGATGACATTGTTCTAATAACACCAAACATTAGCCAAGCGGCACAAATGCTGGCTGACTTTGACCGAGAAAGTGGAAAGGTAGGTCTACAGCTGAATCTGAAGAAAACTATGTTCATGAGAAATGAACTAGTTCAGAGGCCCCATTCACTCTCAATGGAACAAACATCTCTGAATGCAGCAGTTATGTGTACCTAGGTTGAGAAGTCAACATGATGAACGACCTAAAACCTGAGCTGCGCAGGAGGAAGAGAGCGTCATGGAATGCCTTCAAAGGCATAGTAGAAATAGCTAAAAGGACAAAGAACCTCAGGCTCCGGGCACATCTCTTCGACTCCACTGTTCTCCCTGCATTAACATACGCCTCAGAGACCTGGGCCCTACAAAAGCAGGATGAGAATGCTATTCGGGTCTCCCAGAGAGGCATCGAATGAGCTATGCTTGGAATATCACGTCTCACTCAAGTGAGTGAAGGAATCCGGAGTTCTGACCTCCATCACTATTCCAGAATCAGGGACGCTGTCTCGTTTGCCAAGGCATCGAAAATCAGATGGGCTGGACATGTAATGCGATTTGGAGACAACCGCTGGACTAGAGCCGTTACCAACTGGATCCCACGGGATGTCAAAAGATCACGTGGCCGCCCACCTACAAGATGGTCAGACTTCCTTGTTAAGACCCTGAAGGAACGGTTTGAGGCTCTTCATATTCCTGAATCAACCAGATGCCATTGGGCTACATTGGCACGTGATAGGGTCCAATGGAAATGATACTGGCGCCCGCTCGAGCAAATCGATGAATAACGGGATTCAAGTGATCAAGTGATCAAGTGAAAGGGAACTAAAGGTGCTTCTGTTCTCCTATTAAGAACTAAAACTAGTCTGTTCTAGGCAGCACCAGTATAGTCTTAAAATGAATTGGAGAACTTCATTAGATTAATAGTAAAATGAATAGTTTAATTGCTTCAGAGCATAAGATAAATCACTATCTACTATCACTATCTTCCCGTTAATCAGCTATTTGCTAGAGCAGGCACCAGTAATATCTCCATATGTCCTGATTCATGCTAGTAGAATCCAAAGGCATCTACTTGCTCCAGGAACATAAAGAGCCTCAAACCACTATATCAGGTCATGGGAATAACCTAATGTAAATGTTACTGGTATTTGGCATATAAAATACTACACGAGCAGCTTGCCAGGCTTGCCGTGCAGGTGGCATACTGTTGTAGTCACCTCTATATAAAGCATATATTGATGAATCGCAGGGCGCTAGAGGCCGCACGAGTCGGGCTGTGATAGTCTGGTCTGCTGGATGGAGTTGAACGAGAGGGAAGTCCGGATGTGGAAAATGGCCGACCCCATGGAGTAGGGGAGGGTAATCTGGCTTGTTGTGAGGCTCTGCTGGGTGGCAGGCCAGGGCTAGAACCCGCCATGCCCTCCCTGGCGCCTCATGAGCAGCTGGGCACAGGGAGAGCAAGTAGAAGCTCTGCCCCATGTCTGAGAGTCTCTGGTTCAGCATACCTGGTACGGATTGAAAAAAAAAAAAAAACTGCTGCAGGGTGGCTGTGGATGATCCGGACTGTGATAATCTGGTCTGCTGGGTGGAGTTGTGACAAGAGGGAAGTCCGGATGTGGAAAATGGCGGGCCCCATGGAGAAGGGGAGGGTGGTCTGGCTTGTTGTGAGGCTCTGCTGGGTGGCAGGCCAGGACTAGAACCCTAAGATAAATGATAAGCATAAATAGTAAATATTAAATATGATTTGTTTTAATTCTAAATAGAAAATCTACTATCAAAATTCTTCAAATATTACAACTTCCTCCATAAAAATGTCTGAAAAGAATGGTTATTTTTATATTAATATAATAGTTCAGAAAAATCATCAACTTTGATATAATTAAAATAACATCCATTTTCCATGTTCTATATATATTATATTATATAATGCAGTAGTAAACAAAACTGACCATCAAATACTTAAAAGAAAGATTTGAATTCATGAAAATAGTGTATCACAAACTAAATATATCTGGAAAGCCAGGATAAAAAAGAATAAAATAATAAATATGATTTGTTAAGTTTTTTTCCAGTTCTCAATGTTTAGACTTTGTTACAGGTTCACTTGATCACTTGATCACTTGAATTCCGTTATTCATCGATTTGCTCGAGTGGGTGCCAGTAACATTTCCATTAGACCCTATCACGTGCCAGTGTAGCCCAATGGCATCTGGTTGATTCAGAAATATGAATAGCCTCAAACCGTTCCTTCAGGGTCTTGACAAGGAAGTCTTACCATCTTGTAGGTGGGCGGCCAGGTGATCTTTTGACATCCCGTGGGATCCAGTCAGTAATGGCTCTAGTCCAGTGGTTGTCTCCAAATCGCATTACATGTCCAGCCCATCTGATTTTCGATGCCTTGGCAAACGAGACAGCATCCCTGATTCTGGAATAGCAGCGGAGTTCAGAACTCCGGATTCCTTCTCTCACTTGAGTGAGGCGTGATATTCCAAGCATATTCTTTTGATTCCTCTCTGGGAGACCCAAATAGCATTCTCATCCTGCTTTCATAGGGCCCAGGTCTCTGAGGCATATGTTAATGTAGGGAGAATGGTGGAGTCAAAGAGACTTGCCCAGAGCCGGAGGTTCTTTGTCCTTTTTAGCTATTTCTACTGTGCCTTTGAAGGCATTCCATGCCGCTCTCTTCCTCCTGCGCAGCTCAGGTTTTAGGTCGTTCATCATGTTGACTTCTCGACCTAGGTACACATAACTGCTGCATTCAGAGATGTTTGTTCCATTGAGAGTGAATGGGGCCTCTGGAACTAGTTCATTTCTCATGAACATAGTTTTCTTCAGATTCAGCTGTAGACCTATCTTTCCACATTCTCGGTCAAAGTCAGCCAGCATTTGTGCTGCTTGGCTAATATTTGGTGTTATTAGAACTATGTCATCAGCAAAGACCTCAAAGACAGAAGAGCAGAAATACTGGAAGATACAGCAGAAGCCAGGAAAAGCATTCGCACTGCCCGCCTGTCCTTCGCCAACTATAAGACCAAGATGACTGCCCTCCGATGCCCTGATGGATCTATCACATCTTCCAGAAAGGCAATGGAGAAGATTATCTATAACTTCTACTCAGATCTCTTTGATAGCCACATCCACCTGCCCACATACCAAATTCCACAGGATGGATATGTCATTCCCAATGTTCTCCCTTCTGAAATTCGACATGCCATCTCGTCGGTAAAGAAGGGAACAGCACCTGGCCCAGACAAAGTCAGACCCGAACACCTGAAGAATCTGCCGTCTGTACTCATCAGTACACTAGCTCGGCTCTTCACACACTACCTGTCTGAATGCAAGGTGCTCTCCCAATGGAAAACCAGCAGGACAGTTCTACTGTTCAAGAAGGGAGACATTCACGACATCGGCAACTATCGCCCCATCTGCCTGTTGTCTGTCATCTACAAGCTGTTTACACGAGTCATCCTGAACAGGATTAGCAGAACACTAGAGAAGGACAACCATGCGAGCAAGCTGGCTTCCGGAAAGGATTCAGCACAATCTACCATATCCACACAGTAACCAAGCTCATCGAGGTTTGTAGGGAGTACAAGATGCCGCTCTGTCTCACGTTCATTGATTTACAGAAAGCCTTTGATTCTGTGGAGACTGAAGCTGTCATTGAAGCCCTAGACAAACAGGGTGTTCAAACCCAATACATCAAGATCCTTCGTGAGCTGTATTACGGATACACCACCAGGATCTCACCATTCTACAAAGAAGTGATCATTAATGTGAAAAGAGGGGTTCGACAGGGTGATACCATTTCACCAAAACTCTTCAGCGCCACCCTCAAGAATATTATGCAACAATTAGAATGAGAATGAATGGGAGTGAAGATAGATGGTCGGCAACTACACCACCCCCGCTTCGCTGATGTTACAGGTTAATAATGAATTTTTCAAAACAGATATGATTGTCAATTTTGTATCAGCAGAGCTAGTCTATAAAGTTAAATGCTGAGTCAGACACCAGTCTCTCTGTTGTGAAAGCATAGTGAACAACATTAAAATCATATACTCTGAGTAATGTATGTTGCCTTATTTCATATGCTTGTCCTCATCTAATTACCTAATGATTTTAAAGCAGCTATAGAAGTCCTATGATGTAGAAAGAATTTTCTTCAGTGTATTCACTTTTACCTGAATTTATAGCATATTGGCCTCTCTTACAGACTTAAGATTTGATAGCTCTCACAGTTGCATGAGCCAATTTAAAAAAGTATCTCCATTTTTTCTTTCTTTTTCTTTTCTCCCTTCCTTCTACATTCACTGTAAATATTTGACTAACTTTTAAGTATATACCAACAAAGTTCACTAAAAATAACAAAAGCAGGAAGATTGAGAAGTAAAGCAAAATTAAGAAAACTACTAATTCTACAGAGTTAGAATTTGGAGTTCAAATTGTGTTAAATGAGTGGTATGACCTTAGAAACTTATAAAACTTAGACATCTATGCAAAGACAGAGTAGGATTCAAATCAAAGAAAATTATCTGAGGTAAAGAAAAGCATTACAGGATAATAAAAGTTGTTTTTAGATAACTAATTCCTAATATGTATGAATCCAACAAGATGACATTAAAATACATAAAGCAGTCAAGGAAAATTATCTAAGGTAAAAAATAAAGCATTACATGATAATAAAAGTTATTTTTAAAAAGATTACAAATTCTCAATATGTATGCATCCAACAAGATAACATTAAAATACATAAGGCAAAACTAATAGACTGAAAATAAAAACTGATGAATCCACTATACTTGGGGAAATAAACACCCTACTCAAATAAACACATTCTGAAGGAAGAGAGTCAATAAGAACATGGTTAAAATCAATTGGGCCATTAACCAACTAGATACTGTTGATTTCTTCAGACTGTTTAATCTAAAAATAGTAAAATAAAATTTTTTAACATCACATACGTCATTCATCAAGATAAACCAAACTCTTTCTCTTCACTAATATGCTTAATAAAATTTTTAAAAGACTTATGTGAGATATGACCTTGGAACAAAAAATTAATCTGGAAGTCAATAACAGAAAAATTGTTGGAAAACTGCTACATACTTATTATACAACATACTTAATAAATTATACAATATATTTTTAAATAGTTTGCAGATAAAGGAGAAATTAAAAAAATAAAAACATCTTTGAACTATTTGAAAATGAAATACAACTTACCAAAATATGGGTTGTGTTAAAGCAGTACTTAGGGTAAAAGAATGGTCATAGAAATGTTTGTATCAATTGGCCATATATGTTAATTTAAAGACTGTTCAAGGGTAATAATATATCGTAAAACCTTGAAAAGTAAAAAGAAAATGTTTTGTGAACCGATTGTGTGTGTGTGTGAGAGAGAGAGAGAGAAAAGAGTTTTAATGACTAGTTTATAAAAGTATGTTTTAATGGAAACAACTTGACCAAAGATATGTCACAGAATTTTGAGAACCATTAAACAGTCTAATGATGGAAAAAAACAGTAGCAGTACTTGGGAAATTTTTAAAAGTTCAACGCATATGTTAGAAAATAAGGACATAAAATCAATCATCTAAATATGCACTTTAAGTAACTAGAAAAAGAACAATCAAATAAAAAAATAATTGAAGAAATAATAAATCTCAGAAATAAAATTAAAAGCAGAAATCAAGAGAAATGAAACAAAAGATCTTTTATGTAAAAATATCAAAAATCAATAACCCTTTAGTTAAGATAATTAAGATAAAAAGAGGAGAAAGATTACTGATACCAGTAGAGGATATCACTACAAATCCTATAAGCACAAAAGAATATTTAAGTAATACTATAAGCAACTCTGTGCTCACCTATTTAATGACTTTTTTAAATTAATATTTTATTATATCACAGTGAGATATACAATTACAAAGATGTTCATGTTTGGGTTTTGGTCATACAATGTTCCAGCACCCATCCCTCCACCAGTGCCCATTTTATACCACCAATGTCCCACTTCCCTCCCCCTTCCCCTAGCCTGCCTCTATGGCAGGTTTTTTTTTTAGCTTTAACTAAGGGCTCTAATGCTAATCTTTGATTTTTTTTAAATTTTTTAATATACCACCGTGAAACACACAATTACAAAGGTGTTCATAATTGGTTCTTGGTAATACAGTATTCCAGCACCCATCCCTCCACCAGTGCCCCATTTCCACCACCAATGTACCCCCCCCCTCCCGTCCCCCACCCGCCTTAATAGCAGGTACCCCAGTTTCCCTCTCTTTCTCTCTCTATCTCTCTCTCTGTCTCTGCATCTCTCTCCCTCTTATTTTAAACATTATGGCTAGCCCTGCAGATATTTAGAGTTTATCACTTAAGTCTCTTTGTGTATATTCAGTGGTGAGTTTTAATCTGCCATTACCATTTCCCATATTTATTAAAACACTGCTATCTATATCCTATTAATGAATGCAGTCATTCTATATCTGTCCTTTTCCTTCTGACTAATTTCACTCAGCATGATAGACTCCATGTCCATCCATTTGCAGGTAAATTTCATAATTTCATCCTTTCTGACAGCCGCATAATATTCCATAGTGTAAATGAACCACAGTTTCTTTAGCCAGTCCTCTGTTCTCAGGCATTTAGGTTGTTTCCAGATTCTAGCTATAGTGAATAGCGCAGAGATGAATAAAGAAGTACAGATAGTGTTTCTGCTATGTGTCTTTCGGTCTCTCGGGTATATTCCCAGGAGTGCTATTACTGGATCAAATGGGAGCTCAATATCTAGCTTTCGGAGGAATGCCCATATTGTTTTCCAAAAGGGCTGGACCAGTCGGCACTCCCACCAGCAGTGGATGAGAGTCCCTTTTTTTCCCCACATCCACGCCAGCACCGATTGTTCTTGCTGTTTTGGATGTGTGCCAGTCTCTGTGGGGTGAGATGGTACCTCATTGTTGTTTTGATTTGCATCTCCCTGATGATTAAAGATGAAGAGCACTTTTCATATGCCTTTTGACCATTCGAATTTCTTCTTTTTGGAAGCTTCTGTTCATTTCTTCTCCCCATTTTTTGATGGGGTTGGCTGTTTTCTTCTTGTGGAGTGCTACCAGTGTATGGAAGGTTCTTTATCTCTTTTCTCTCTCTCTTGCCGCAGGACTCCTCTAAGAGCCTCTGCATCTGCTCTGGATTGCCTCCTGCAAATCACTTCATAGATAAGGGGGTAGTCTAAATGTGGCAGTTTATTTGACCATGTATTTTGTACTAGCTGGTATAAATATTCTCTCATGCTACCACAATCATCATGGGACTAGCTAGATCTTACCAGCATATTTGCCTAGCCACAATGGATCTCTAAGTAATTAGACCAGAGAGAAATGCTGTTTGCCTCCAAGCAAGCAAGCATGGCTCCCCTGACAACTCGGGAGGCAACTAAAATACAAAACTACCATGAAGTAGATGAGACTTGTGAAGGCTTGGAGAAATATTTAACTGGCATTAGTATTAGTCTTTGGTACAGAGACATGCCTTCCAGAAACCCCCTTCTCTACCCTATAAAGGCATTTCCAGGCAGATCTTGGCTTAAAACATTACCATATAATAGAGCCTAGGTGAGGTGCTGGGAGAAATTACCTAAGGGCATTTAACCTTTCATGCTTCCCATAATAGTGGGAGGTCTGAGTTGCAGGGGTATAAAACCAGCCTGCTTCCTCTCTCTCTCTCTCTTTCTCTCTCTCTCTCTTCTCTCTCTCTCTTTCTCTCTCTCTCTTCTCTCTCTCTCTCTCTGTTTCTCTGGGCAGTCTCTTTGTGAGCCTTGTCTTTTTCTTTGGGAGTCTTGTCTTTTTCTTCTTTTTACAGGGCCTTAACACGTGGTGACCGCCATCCTGGCCTACACTTGTCTGGGGTTCTAGCTGTGAATCCTAAGCACAGGGTTTCTCCTATTGCTGACTTGTATGCCTGAACCTGCGATAAGTAAAGCTTTTAAAACTGCATCGGATTCCTGAGTCTTCATCCATTCTCTGCCGGCGGCGGAGATAGAAGGGAACTCGCTTCCCGGCACTGTCAGGGACCCCGGCAGCGTTCCCCAACACTCTCTCTCTCTCTCTCTCTCTCTCTCTCTCTCTCTCTCTTTCTCTCTTCCTTTTCTTACACATTGTGGATTGCAATACATAGATTTAGAGGTTATCATGTGTATCTTTTTGCCTATATTCAATACGCAGTTCTAGGCTGGTATTATAATTTTTGATGATTATTAGCACACTGTTCCCTTCTCTGTCTTACATAACCTCTGACTCACACACGTTTTTGGTATAAGGTATATCCTGAGCCATGAAGATTGGGCTATGTCCAGCTGTGGAGACCAGAACTTGAGAATGACTGTGGTTATATTGAGTGAGGTTTTCCGGCCTCTGAGAGTCTGTAGGGGGTGCAAGCGAGGACCAAAACCTGCCTCCTCTTCCAGGACACCCTATCAGTCTAGCACTGGGTGGGAAGCAGAAAACCCGCCCTGTGCCTGAGTATCTGGTGTCTGGCCAAGAGCCTTAGCAGCAGTTCTGGGCAGGGCCGCCAGGCCTTTGTGGGGGGGGCTGAAGTATGGGAGGCAGCCCTACCTTTAGCTCCCTGAAAACCCTGGTTGGTGTGGTCACTGAGTCTTGCATACTTGGTCTTGAATTTGGCCTCTCTTTTGGGTTGGGCTGTCTCTGGTTGTGTAGTCTGGACCTTGAGAATGACTCTGGTTGTGTTGCGCAAAGTTTTCCAGCTTCTGAGCATTATTTAATGACTTTTGAAAGGCAATGTCTGCCAGACTCAGGCAAGAAGAAATGCATAATGTGAGTCTCCAAAAATTCCAGAGCTGTTGTTTACCCATGAATCTCTGTATCAGCCCTTTATCTCTGATAATCTCACTGGATAATTTTCCCATCAGTCATTTCATAAACAGGTTCATCACTTGTATAATTTCACTTGTCTTCCCGTTGTTCATCAATTTACTCGAGTGGGCACCAGTAACATCTCCATATGTCCTGAGGATGCTAGTGTAGCCCAAGGGCATCTGCTCACTCCAGGAACATGAAGCACCTCAAACCATTCCTTCAGGTCATGGGAATGAGGTCTATAATTGTTACTGGCTTTTGGCATATCAAATACGACATGGGTAGCTTGCCAGGATCTGCTGTGTGGGTGGTATACTCTCAGTAGTAGGCTCTCAGATTGTGCATTTACTGATGAACCTCAATGGGGAGAGATCGGCTTTACTCTTGGGTGGAGCTGATGACCTGTGGAGTCCAGATGTTGAAAATAGTAGCCGTCATGGTGTGGGGGTTCCTCTGGTTCTTGCGAGGCTCTGTTGGGGTGATGGGCAGGACTCTAACCTGCCTTTCCTCCCAGGTGCTTGCTGGTCAGAATCCCACCCTACAATGAAGACTATTTCAAGCCCAGGTTTGCCTGATCCAGAGAATCAGACACACGGGACAGAGCTGATACTGGCTCTCCCTGTGCTCACCTGATTATGAGGGATGACAAGTTCTAGCCTACGCCTGCCATCCCAACAGAGCCTTGCAAGAAGCCAGAGGAACCCCCCACACCATGAGGACCACCATTTTCAACATCCAGACTCCACAGCTCATCAGAGCTCCACCCAAGAGAAAAGCTAATCTCAAGCCCTACTTGTCAAAAGGTTCATATCCAAAATATATAAAGCACTAATAGAAATCTACAAAAATATTCAATCCCATCAAACATGTGGTAAAGACATAAACAGAAACCTCTTCAAAGACATACAGAGGCCAAATAGCATGTGAAAAATGGTCTCCATCACAAATCATGGGGAAAGTGCACATCAATTTATATACTTCTATGATCTCTTGATCAGAGTTTTATAGTGTTCCTCGTATTATGTACCTTTCATTAAATTTTAAGTCTAAGTAGGTCTTTGAGGACATGCTACTATACGTGCTACTCTGATTTTAATTTATAAATTCCATCTACTTATTGCTAATATATAAGATAAAAATTGGCTTTCATATATTTACTTTATATCACACAATTTATGATCATTATTAGTTCTAGTCTTTCATTGTTTCAGATTTTATATAGACAATTAGATAATTTATATACAAAAGACAATCTGCTTTTTTTTTTTTTTTTAAATTTTTTTATTTTTACAATTACAAAGATATACAATTAAAAAGTTCATATTTGGGTTTTGGTCAAACAGTGTTGCAGCACCCATCCCGCCACCAGTGCCCATCTCCCACCACCAACGTCCCCGGTTCCCTCCCCCTCCCCCAGCCCTGCTCCATGGCAGGTTCTTTATTTCTCTCCATTTCTCTCTCTTTCTCTTTTCCTTCCCCTCCAGAGTATGGATTACAGAACATACATTAAAGGGTTGTCATGTGTATCTTTTTGCCTCTATTTAATGCTCAGTTCTAGGTTGGCATTAGTACCCTCAACAATTGTTAGCACACTGTTCCATTTTCTGTCTTACCTAGCCTCTGAATCCCACACATTTGTGATAATTTCCACCTTTGACAGGACCTCCTGATATATGTTTCACTTGACCTTGGATATTGGTATCATAATATGTACCTATATATTTATGTTATGCAGATAAATGCAGTCATTCTGTATCTGTCTCTCTCCTGGCTAATTTCACTCAACATAATCTTCTCCATGTCCATCCATTTGTAGGCAAATTTTATAACTTCATTTTTCCTAACCGCTGCATAGTATTCCATTGTGTAGATGTACCAAAGCTTCTTTATCCAGTCATCGATTTTTGGGCACTCTGGTTGCTTCCAGATTCTGGCTATTGTGAATAATGCTGCTATGAACATAAAAGTAGGGATGGTGTTTCCGCTGCGTATTTTTGGCTTCCCAGAGTAGATTCCCAGGAGTGGTATGGCTGGGTCAAATGGGAGTTCAATTTCTAGTCTTTGGAGGAATGTCCATATTGTTTTCCAGAAAGGCTGTACCAGCCGGCATTCCCACCAACAATGGATGAGTGTCCCCTTTTCCCCACACCCACGCCAGCACTTGTTCTTGTTCTTTTGAATATGTGCCAGTCTCTGTGGTGTAAAGTGGTATCTCATTGTTGTTTTTATTTGCATCTCTCTGATGATTAGTGATGATGAGCATTTTTTCATATGTTTTTTGGCCATTCGAATTTCTTCCTTGCTGAAGTTTCTGTTCATTTCTTCTCCCCATTTTTTGATGGGGTTGTTTGTTTTCTTCTTGTAAAGTTGTACCAGTGCCTGATATATCCTGGATATTAACCCCTTATCAGATGGGTATTGGGTGAATATTCTTTCCCAATCTGTGGACTGCTCTTGTATCTTAGTCACTGTTTCTTTTGAGGTGCAGAAGCTTTTTAGTTTCATGTAGTCCCATATGTTTATCTTTTCTTCTAGTTGCTTTGTTAGTGATGTTTCACCTTTGAAGATGCCTTTAGCTTCAATGTCGTGGAGGGTTTTTCCTATATTTTCTTCAATGTACTTTATGGATTTAAGTCTGATATTGAGATCTTTAATCCACTTTGATCTGACTTTTGTGCATGGTGTTAGACACAGGTCCAAATTCATTCTTTTACATGTCGCTGCCCAGTTTTCCCAACACCACTTATTGAAGAGGCTTTCCTTACTCCATTTAGACTCGGTGCACCTTTATCAAAGATTAAATGATCATGTGTTTGAGGTTGGGTGTCAGGATACTCAATTCTATTCCATAGGTCCACGGGTCTGTTTTTATTCCAATACCATGTTGTTTTAATTACTACTGCCTTGTAGTACAGTTTGAAGTTGGGTAAGGTGATGCCTCCCATCTTCTTTTCACCGAGGATTGCTATAGCTATCCTTGGGGGTTTATCGTTCCATACAAATTTCAGGATTGTTTGGTCAATTTCTTTGAAGAATGTCATCGGTATCCTTATAGGGATTGCATTGAATCTGTACAGAGCACTAGGGAGTATTACCATTTTGACAATGTTGATTCTCCCCATCCATGAGCAGGGAATATGTTTCCATTTCCTTGTGTCCTCTTTTATCTCTTGGAGCAGTGTCTTGTAGTTTTCTTTGTAGAGGTCCTTTACACACTTGGGTAAGTTGATTCCTAGGTATTTGATTTTCTGTGGCACAATTGTGAATGGAATTGTTTCCTTAATATCCCTTTCTTCTCTTTCGTTATTTGTATATAGGAAAGCCACCGACTTTTGCGTGTTGATTTTGTATCCTGCCACTCTACTATATGTGTCTATTGTTTCTAGGAGTTTTTTGGTAGAGAGTTTAGGGTTCTCTAGGTATAATATCATGTCATCTGCAAATAATGATAGCTTGACTTCTTCCTTGCCTATCTGGATGCCCTTGATGTCCTTTTCTTCTCTGATTGCTATGGAAAGTACTTCCAGTACTATATTGAATAAAAGAGGTGAGAGTGGGCAACCTTGTCTTGTCCCTGATCTTAGGGGGAAGGCTTTCAACTTTTCCCCATTGAGAATGATGCTCGCTGTGGGCTTTTGGTAGATGGCTGTGACTATATTGAGGAAAGTCCCTTCAATTCCCATTTTCTGGAGGGTTTTAATCATGAACGGGTGCTGGATCTTGTCAAATGCTTTCTCTGCGTCTATTGATAGAATCATATGGTTTTTATTTTTTCTCTTATTGATATGATGTTTTATGTTGATTGACTTGCGAATGTTGAACCATCTTTGCATACCTGGGATGAATCCTACTTGGTCATGATGTATAATCTTCTTGATGAGTCTTTGGATTCTGTTTGCTAGTATTTTGTTGAAGATCTTAGCATCCGTGTTCATCAGGGATATTGGTCTGTAGTTTTCTTTCTTTGTGTTGTCTCTCCCTGCTTTGGGTATCAGGGTGATATGTGCCTCGTAGAAGCTGTTTGGGAGTGTTTCTGTTTCTTCTATTTCCTGGAAGAGCTTGAACAGGACTGGCAGTAGGTCCTCCTTAAAGGTTTGGTAGAATTCACTAGGGAATCCGTCTGGACCTGGGCTTTTGTGTTTAGGAATGCTTTTAATTACTGTTTCTATTTCATTGATGGTGATAGGCTTATTCAGGTATTGGAGGTCTTGTTTCAGCCGTGGGAGGTTATAGGACTTCAGGAATTGATCCATTTCTTCTTGATTCTCATGTTTCACGGCATACAGGCTCTCAAAGTAATCTCTGATGATCTTTTGGATTTCTGTGGTTTCTGTTGTGATGTCACCCTTTTTATTTCTGATTCTGTTTATTTGGGTTCTCTCTTTCCCTGTCCTTACAAGTCTTGCCAATGGTTTGTCAATCTTGTTTATTTTTTCAAAAAACCAGCTCTTGGTTTCATTAATCTTTTGGATTGTTTTTTTTGGTTTCCAACTCATTGATTTCCTCTCTAAGTTTTATTATTTCCTTTTTTCTGCCTGGGTTGGGCTCCTTTTGTTGGTCTTTCTCTAATGTCTTCAGCTGTGTAGTCAGGTTATTTATGTGGGCCCTTTCTTGTTTCCTGATGAATGCTTGCAGAGCTATAAACTTCCCTCTTAACATGGCTTTTGCCGTGTCCCACAAGTTCTTATAGTTGGTGTCTTCATTTTCATTTGTTTCCAGAAATCTTTGGATTTCCTGTTTGATTTCTTCTATGACCCATTTGTTGTTCAGGAGTGAGCTGTTCAGTTTCCAGGTGTTTGGTTTGACTCCCTGTTTCTGTTTACTGTTAATTTCCATTTTCAGTGCATCATGGTCTGAAAAGATAGCTGACACAATTTTTATCTTTTTAATTTTATTGTGGTATGCTTTGTGGCTCAGCATATGGTCTATCTTGGAGAATGTTCCATGTGCACTAGAGAAAAATGTGTATTCAGCTTTTTTGGCATGAAAAGCCCTGTATATATCTATTAGCTCTCTTTCTTCCATTTCTTCCTTGAGGGCCAATATTTCCTTGGTGAGTTTCAGTCTTGTTGATCTATCCATCGTTGATAGAGCAGTGTTGAAGTTTCCAACTATTATTGTGCTACTGTTAATGTCTTCTTTGAGATCTCTTAGCAGTTGTTTTATGTATTTTGCTGGCCCCTCGTTGGGTGCATATATGTTTAGTAGTGTAATTTCTTCCCTGGTGTACATACCCCTTAAGTAATAAGAAATGGCCTTCCTTGTCCCTTCTAACCATTTTCAACCTGAAGTCTATATTATCTGATACTAATATGGCCACACCAGCCTTTTTGGAGGAGTTGTTTGCATGGAGAATGGTCTTCCAACCTTTGACTTTGAGTCTGTGTTTGTTCTGATTATTCAGATGTGTTTCTTGTAGACAGCAGAATGTTGGGTTCAATTTTTTAATCCATTTTGTTACTCTGTGTCTCTTAATTGGTGCATTTAGACCATTGACATTGAGAGAGATTATTGTCATCAGATTTTTGTGACATCTTTCTGTTTTTGCTTGTTGTGCTTATGGGTTTGGTCGTATTACAGTAGACCCTTCAGTCCTTCTTCTAAAGTTGGTTTTGAGTCCATGAAGTTCCTGAGTTGTTGCTTATCTATGAAGTTGTGTATCTTTCCTTCATATCTGAATGTGAGTCTGGCCGGATAAAGAATTCTTGGTGAGGCCTGCAGTTCATTGAGCCTTTTCACTATATCCCACCATTGTTTTCGGGCTCGGAGTGTTTCATCAGAGAAGTCTGCTGTAAATCTTAGAGATGTTCCTTTGTACGTGATTTCCTTCTTTGATCTTGCTGCTTTCAGTATTCTATCTCTATCTATAGTTTTTGTCATTTTAATTAAGATGTGTCTTGGAGTATTCTTGTTGGGGTTTCTTTTAGCAGGTATCCTACGGGCCTCCTGGATCTTGAGGCTAGTGTTTTTTAGTTCCGGGAACTTCTCAGCAATGATGGCTTTGACAGTTTCTTCTTCATCAGGGTTTTCTTCTTGCCCTTCTGGGACCCCAATGATCCGTATGTTGTTTCTTCTGGCTTCATCCCGATTATCTCTTGTTGTCTGTTCGGTAATTGTGAGTCTTTTTTCTATCTTCTGGTGTTGTGTAGAGTATCTTTGGAATGCGTCTTCGAGATCACTAATTCTTCAGTAGCTATTATTCTGCTATGGTGACTTTCCACTGTGTTTTTCATTTCATTTACCTCATTTTTAATATATGTCATTTCCATTTGCATTTTCCTCACTTCTTCTATCATGTCCTCTTGTATTTTATTGAGTTTGCATTCCATTGCTTCTTTTGAATTCCTTATGACTCCTTAACATTTCTTTCCTAAATTCCTTATCAGAGAGGTTATACAACTCATTGGTATTGCTTGGCTCATCTGGACTAGTGACTTCACTCACAGAGCTGGATTGAACTTTGCGTTGCCTTACCATTATGACTATTGTAGGTTGCAAATGTGGGGTCTTGGATGACAGGATAGTACAGTTAGTAGGTGTCTGGTCTGTTTGCGGGGTTTGGGTGGGTAGCAAGGATGTATGAACCAAGTTTCACTGGTACCTCATGCAAGATAGGTAGTAAGAGGGTCACGCGGACACGCTTTTGGGATGATCCCTGAAGCGCAGCACCCAAGGGTCCGCGGTGAAACCAAGGCAGTTTGCCTTGGTTCCCGTTGATGGAGTTTCCGCTCTTCCCTGGGGCAGTTTTGGTCCGCGGAGACACAGGGGTCACGCACACACCTGGGGGGAGATTTTCAGCTGGTCCCGGGAGCACAGAGCCCAAGGGTCCACGGTGAAACCAAGGCACTTTGCCTTGGTTCCCGTTGATTGAGTTTCCGCTCTTCCCTGGGGCAGTTTGGGTCCGTGGAGACGCGGGGGTCACCAATCTGCTTTTTTTCTAAACTTATGTATTTTATTCCCCCCTTTCCTGTCTTTTTTACATTAATTAGAACTTCCAGTACCACACTGAAGAGGAGTGGTGAGAAGGGGGTGTCATTGTTTAGTGTCTAATTTTAATGGGATGCCTGAGTTTCTTACTACAAGTACATGTTGGCTTTTATATAAATGCTCTTTATTCACCGGAGGCGATAGCCCAGCGGGTAAGGTGTTTGCCTTGGGCGTGGCCGGCCTGTGCCGGCCCAGGTTCGGTCCCCGGTATCCCATATGGTCCCCCCAGCACCGCCAGGGAGTAATTCCTGAGTGCAGAGCCAGGATAAATCCCTGAGCATTGCCGGGTGTGACCCAAGAAAAGAAAAAAAAAAAAAAATTCTTTATTCAGTGGAGTACACTTCATTTTACTTTTGTTGAGAATTTTTTGCCATGAAAATGTGTTGGAATTTGTCAGATATTTTATCTTACATCTTTAATACTATAATCATGTAATTTTTTTCTTTTTGGGTCACAACCAGAACTAACGGTAGCTCATGCCCTGCAGTTTATGCAGCTGGTGCAGGCACAATGGTCCCCAGAGCATCCTTGGGATTGACCTTTGTTGGAGCTGTGAAAATGTCCCTAGAGTCAGGCATGGCCCAGTACTGCTGAATATGGAAAAAGTTTCCTATAGATATTACAGAATAAAAATTTGTATCTTTTTATTTATATTAATTGTATTAATTTTCAGTTTGACTTCAACTCCAAACTTCTTACTCCTTTGTCTTCTCTTGGAAAAAATCTATAAAGAAAAAATTTCAAAGCTCGGATTCACTGTTTATACCCTTATCCTGTAGTGGGATGCGATAATTCTGAGATTACCATTGGCTAACCTAAACATCTCAAAAAATGAAAGTAATGTCCACTATTGTTCTCTGTCCTAAATCTTGTTAGGATATATTCTATGCTTTAGTCCAAAATTATTTTACTAATTCACAGATCAATTAATTTAGCAACTATACCATGCCATTTCAACCAATTTTCTCTAACCTGTATTATGCCAAGTGTGTTTTATAGAACAAAATTTTTTTCTCTTTAGAAGTAAGATGTCAGCTGCATTACTGTTTCACATATGTCAGTGCATGAGTGAATATAGTAATAAAATGATCCTTAGGTGTTTATTTAAGCTGTTACAAACAGAGACTTAGAAAACTTGGCATCCATTGAAACTACTGCTCTTGCTTCCCTATAGCACCAAGGCATTAATTTCTAAAACTATCTTAGGAATGAATTTACCTTATGCCAGCTGATGAGTGAAATTTATATTAATTTGAATTAACCATAAATGTCCAATCATTAGTTATGACCCTTGTTAAGGCAGGTTGCCCAGAAACACCAGGTGTCTAGGCCAGAGTTTATTCAACTAGAAGATGAACCCTTTCCCTGTGTTTTAAAGCTATCAATCCTACATTTGATTGTGGGCCAAATCTTTAATGGCTTTGCATCTTGGTTTTGTTGTATATGAAGTAAAATTATTATTACATGGGATGCAAGTTCCAGTTCTACAATTCTATAGCCATGGGTTGATAGCAAAGGGAGGGATGATTGATATTATTAGCATGGAACCATTCTCAAAGGTCTGTGTGAATACACAGTTAAAGCCAAAATTACACTTTGACAGTGTTATCAATCTACAGTAGTAATTAGGAAAAGGGTATTTATTTTTTAGAGGGAGAATAGTGTCATTTGTGTCTTAAGATAAACAGGATGAAATAAAAATATATGATGCCATTCTATCCTCGAATTGCCTGCATCCAAAATGGAGTATATAATTCCTTTCTTTAAGACCTTTTTCCACTCTCCATATTATCTCTTGAGCAAATTTCATTTCTTTCTGTTTTTAGTCATTTACAAAAGCACAAAAGAAAGCCAAATGGTGATGCATAATAAAATATAAAATATAATTTCAAATTCTGAAGGGCTAGAGTATTTCTTGATTATAATTGACAGCAAGCAATACCATCTATCACGGCCAGACAACAACTAACAAACTAAACTAACAATGCTCCAGTGTCCCCTGTTGGTGCTTTATTTATCCATTAACCATTGGTAACTTAGAGGAGGTCCTCAATAACCAGATGGAATTTGGAAAGTAGAAAATATTGCAGAGCATTATTTCTCAGTATTAATGATACTCAAACTTTCTAACTTTATTTATTAATTTTGGATTTGAGTCACATTTGGTTGTGCTTAAGGCTTCCCTCCTGGCGCTGCACTCAGGGATCACTCTTGGCATGGGTGGGGTGGGTTGGGTGGGGCTTATGGGGTACCAGGTTGACTGCGTGAATGGTAGGTACCCTTCCTGCTATCCATCTTTTCAGCTCTCCAACTTACTTTAAACTAATGCTCTACTGAAGGTAAAAGGTGGAAAATACGAAAAACAATATGACCCCTTATTTTCATATTTTCTGTTTCCTTCAACATTGGATACCGTGACTTAGAAATATTCGTTTACTTTAGTTCCTTTCTATGGCTCAGTGAAAGAGAAATCATTAAAAATACTTAACCAAGTAGGCATACCAAATAATACTTATTGCCTGTGCAATTACCTGAGAGAGCCAGCATTTATACAAGCTGCATGAGTTCTGGTGTACCCTTAGTTCTCATTACTCATGTAGTTCTAGTCAGTAGAAGGCTTTATCTGTTTTAGCTTTATCTGTGAACTAATAATGAAATGTTCTTTGCTTCAATCACTTCTAATTGCTTCTCTCTTTTTACATACCTTTAGAAAATTTTTTTTACTGATGAGGCTCTGTGATTTGCAAAGGTAGTCATAGTTGAGCTTCAGCATGTAAGTTCCTGATATCAATCTAGTTACAAGCGTCAACGTCCCTCCACTATTGTCACCAGCTTTCCTCCTACCCCTCAATTTTAAGTTTCATATATATATATATATATATATATAAAACACATTGATAGTCTATATATGTATATAACATATTGATAGCCTATATATAC